>CM029631.1:2475359-2632859 GCA_017311315.1 Dendrocalamus latiflorus
CCCACGTCACCACATGCTCGTCGTGTTGCGCCATCTCCACCAGCACCGTCGTGTCGTGCTTTCACCGGAGACCAGACGGTGGTGCTGCATGCTGGGCTTTAGTGCCACGCCTGCTCCTCGCTCGTCGGCTTCTTACCTTCTCTCTCTTTCTTGCTGTCTCGGTGGGAATGAGGAAGGAGTGGAGGTGGTAATTTCCTTCCATGGCAAGGAAATGAAGGAGAGTGGATGTGACCTTCTTCCACCCCCTCGAAAGCGGCCGCGCTCGTTGCATCCACACCCAATCCAAGCCGTCCTCACCCACCCGATCCGACGGTGGAAAAAAGGGTGATGTGGCCAGGCTCCCTTGGCCTCCCACCTGCTCAGGTTGTCTATTACTAGTGGTCTGCACGCGCCTTGGCACGCTTAGTGTGAGAAAAGGGTGGAGACATACGCTAGGTACTACCATTGATTTGAAGAGTAATACTTGAAAAACTATAGGCCTTGTTTATATTAGCTTCTAAAAACTGATTTTCTACAGTAAATAGTTTTTTATAGTACTTAGCTTTCAAACGGAGTGTTTTTTCAAGACAGGGTCTACTAATCGATTATATGACACACTACAGCAACTCGAAGATAGCGCTATAACAAAGGAAACATCAACAATACATGTGTTTCTTGAATCTATCTCAGAAACTTGGAGATAGCGCCAGAACAAAAACAAATCGCAGGATGACTGAGGATTTTTACCTGGATTTTCTCCTCTAACCGTTCCATTCGTTTGATTTTTCACAACTTTCTACTTCCCAATCTATTAGAGCAACTCTTTTCTATATCATGATTCTTTATATATTTAATGAATTTCGTTGTAACATACGGACACATGATTAGTTAATTGCAAAAAGTAAGACGTATGATTAAGCCACATCATCATCAAATAAATAGTCGTTTGGATTAATGTGTTTTAGCAGTGTTCATATTGGCTTTTGTTAATGGTTTTTAGCTATGATTTATAGTTTTTAGCTGAAAATAAATAGTAGTAGCTAAAATAAGCAGTTTTTAGAAGGCGAGGACGAGCGGTATAAAAAGTGTAAGAGAGATGCATGCGCGTGATAGAAGCGAAAGGAGTGGTGTGGGTAATGCACCTATGACCCCCTGCCTTATCCCCGGAGCGAGAAGAGTAGAAAATCCGTTTCTAGAAATCAAATATTCTTATTAGTTTTTAGGTTTTTTAAGCACAATATAATACGAACAGAGCTTTAAATTTTGAACCCTCAAATCCGGCCATCATTCTTCACACAACCTTGCCTGCTGCCTGATCTTCTGGCTCCAACCATTGCCGGTTCCTAGTTCGTCTACATGAATAACTTGTTAAGGAATCGTCGCAATCGTCGCTGACGAGTTCAATTCGATCGATTTCTCCTATACAAAGAGATGAATCAATCACAGAGTAGTGCCAGATAATAAAAGATTAAAAATGAAGAGAGATAGAGGAACTCCTTTTTTATTGCTTTTTACTTCTCCAAATACAAAATTTAATCATTAGAACCCCTATTTATATACTAGATGAAAATATACCCACCAGGGACCAGACCTGTCTAGCCCAGACCCAAATTTCCCAACACAACTCAGCCCAATCTCTCTCTTAGGAAAAAACACACGTACTCAGCGCGCATCCATCTCAAAACGTACAAGTAAAAAAAAGCTAAAACATACTCATGGGGACACCTGGCGCTTGCTCCTAAAATGCAATATAGACACAAGCTATACTGAAAGTAAGTACTATAATATTTGCGTTTAGCGTCACTAAACGACCAGGTCACCAAACGGGCCAGTTAATCCAATCGCATCAGAAGCTGGCAAACAAAATTCAAGGCTCTATGGTATTACATTAACTATCAATTGGTTGGTGAATTTACAAGGCCGCTCGCCCCCTTGAGAGCTGAGAAGATCACAGATGCTACCTAGCCACTCAAACTACCCCTTGCTGTCATTATTTCTATGTTTATTAAACTGCCCATTGCTACCATGATGCGCCTTTGACGTGTCTATCTGGATGCTCAAAGTAGTTAAAACACTAGGCCCCTCGGTCTGCACCATTTCATCCTGCATTAGGCGGAAGAGCACTAGTTATGGTGAGAATTAAGATAGCATCACAAACTACAAAGATAACTTCCTGACAGAGAGAAATCTTCCATTATGTATTCGTGGCAAAAGATGAAAGATGCGTAGGGCTTGGTGTTCACCACTAGTTGTGAATTTTCTGCTTCCATGTCTTCACAATCCTTCTTAAGCTGGTCAAGTTCCGATCTGAGTGTGCTATTCACGGCGGTCAGGTCAGTTACCTTCTGGGCCAGCTCCTCACATTCTTGCTGGGTAGTATTACAGGAATTAGTACAATGTGGAAACCAAATGTAGTACAATCTGGGTAGTACCAGTACACTGTTTTCCTCCAAAAATATTCTAGTACAATGTGGAAACCAAATGTATCAAAAATAAATAATGCGGCTGCAAGTATCACACTAAATTTTATATAATTGACTTGCCAAACCGGACGCTTTTAGGTGAAGTTCAGATTTGTTTTGTATCAGTTCCTCAAAAATAATTACAGGGGCAGGTAGGTCATAGGCACACTCAACCCCCAATGCTAAGCAACCCAAGTATATCAGGCAGCATTGCTCAAGGAGCAGTACAAACTATTTACCAAGTCAATTTTTGTCCAAGATGATCTTGCCCAAAACTTTTGAGATTGCTTACTTTTTTTAGGAAGTCATTGCTTACACTTGTGGAACCATAAAAAATGGATAGTACAGTGGATGAGAGATCTACTTAGAGGACCTTTCCCAGATGATCAGGCCAATGGTGCCTGTTTCAGACATTATGAACGGTATAACCATATCTGCAACATTCTCATGTGGACCTCAACTTAATAGAGAATTGTACACAACAAATACCATAGTTAAATATGCATTTTCTACCCACTGTTTCTCTGTTTCTAGTGCCACACAACATATTTTAAGTTTACTTGTACCACCATTCACGAGCAAAGAAACACCAGGACAATAAATAAGAATAGAAACCATTGCATAAATTCATTTCCCTCCGCATTAAACATGAAATTATTCATCTATTACTGACAATACCTGCTTGCGTAGTCTTGATCTCCTTGCAGACTCTCTATTAGATTGTTTTCTTCTCTCCCTCTTCAATTCCCGTTCATCCTGCTAAAAACAAGGATAGTTTAGTCTTATAGAACATGGCAACAGTGGTAAACGAATACACTATTTACACTTTCCCTTCAGAGCGATGAAGACTACTGGTCATTCATGATAATTGCCATTACACGCTTCCATACAAGAAAATCATACCATCTGAGACAAAGCGGCGTTATTCTGGGAAGGCGCCCCAGCATTCACCTCCCCCTGTCCTGAGGGCACCACTGCAGATGGAGAATTGCTCGAAAGATCCATCCCAAAATTCAAGTCTGGAGTGGCATCGGGAAGTGCTGCCCTCCCAGGTGCCGAAATGGAAAGCTTCGATGCAGACCTCCCCTTGGCCGCGAATGGCGACTCAGCTGCAGCATTCTGCACAGTGGCAGCCTGAGATGGCTCACCTGAAAAAGTGCCAACCATCATTCTCACCCACCTAAACGGACAAGCTAGTCCCTTACACCTTGTAACTAAGCATTATGATTTATGACAGCCCACCTTCTGCATTTGCATTGCTGGACTTTCTCCTCTTCGCAGATGATGAGCCCTGGACAAAATAAGCACGTCTGAATCAACCAAATCCATCAAAATACTGCTTTAAATAGCTTAATTTAGGCGCGCAATGACCAACAAGCCACCATCTGATCGGCATCGGCATCTCTCTTCTCCGAGAACTCCTCGCTCCCGCCATCACCACTGTGCATACCACATCAGTTAATTTCAGCTCAATCCACCCGACCAAACAGACAAGCAGGAAGCACACATGCATGCAAGCGCAAACAAAACCGTACCTCCCAGAAGCTTCCTCGCCGGAAGGGGAAACGGAGCTCTTCCCTTCCGCCACCGCCGCCGCAGTCGCCGCGGCCTCACCAGCCATATGAGGGACACCCTGCACAGAACAGAACCCAGCAAAACAATTTCATACACCAGCACTCCACTCCCACCTCACCACCGAATGGCCTGGCTCCACCTCAGCCACAACCGAGTTTCACTGCACCAACATTTAAACGAGAGAGGGTCTCGGCATTCACCGCGGCCATGGACGCGTGCGCGTAGTACGCGGGGTGGTACACGGGGAACGGCACCGGCGCGCCGTACGCCGCCGCCATCAGGTGCTGCAACCCACCGTAGAAGCGAAACCCTAATCAAAACTCAAAGCCCCACCACCATCACCACCACCGCAACAGAAGGAAAAAGCGTGTACCTGCGTCGGGGGCCACGCGTAGGGCTGGCCAGCGGCGGCGTAGTACGCCTGCATCGAGGCGGTCCACTCCGCGTGCGTCTGCGGCGCCGCCGGCGTAGCCGCGGCGGAAGGGTTGATGGGGGCAACGTTGGGCCGGTCATCGTCGGACGCGGAGGCGGAGGAAGCCATGGCGCGTGTTGCGCGCGCGAGCGAGACAGAGAGATCGATCTGTAGGAAGCTGTAGCAGCCAGCCGAGGTGGAGGGCGAGGTGAGGTTACCGCGGCGGAGGGAGTACACGCAGGCGCGCGGGAGCGGCTCGGGCCTGGTCGCTTCGGGCAAGCCAGGAGGTGGCGGCGCGTTGTTTGGCCGCCGGGTGCTGGCCAGAGGGACGACACGTGGATGGCCGCGCGGCGAGCGGTCCACGTGTCCGTGAAGGTGGCACGCGGGCAGTGTAGAGTTTCATGTAGTAGTTTGCTTCCTTCTCTTGTTATATCTCGTTATAGGAATAAAACAGTAATTATAGTTGTATTATATATCTTTTTTTCTTGCTTCTGTTACACAATATCTCTTCTTTACTTTTTCTATCGCTCGTCCTCTCCTTCTAAAAGATACTTATTTCAGCAATTAATATTTATTTTCAGCCAAAATTTATAAGCCACAACTAAAATTCATCAATAAAAACCACTATGAATGTTCCCTTAGGCCACATTCCAAATAGCTTCTGATCCTATTCTCTTCGATTTTTTAGTCTATTTTTAACTTTAACTTTTTTCAATAATCACTATTTATTAGACTAATAAGCTATAACTACAAGTCATAGGCCACAACCCAAAATAACGCCCCCTCTGGCTTTTGGAAGCTAGATTTTGAACAGAGTGACTTTTTAAGGTGATTTTCATAAGTCGTTTTTGGGAGTCATTGTAAGAGTTATTTTGAACGAAGTGGCTTTAAACATGAGTATTCCTTACTCTTTTAATCTCTCTTATAATCAGTCAAAAGCCACAACACTTTAAGACCGGGTCTTAAGCATTTGTTACGAATAAGCTATCAATATAAAATCAGACCATCCTTCAAAAAAGCATGTGTCATTTTAAGCTTGCATTGCACATCTCATTCATCGTATGCTGACATGGTCGTATGTATAAAAAGAAACGGGCGGCAACCTTATAGGCTCGGATGGGTAGGCTCCATATTAGTCCTATTTAAGCATTTGTTATCTATGAGTTATTAATATAAATCAAATAATCTTTCTAAAAAGCATTTGTTATTCGACGCTTGCAATCTTATTCAACATATGCTGCTACTGTCGTGGATAAAAAAAAACGGGCAGCAACCCAACCATTACCAGCCCTATTAGGCTCGGATGAGCAGGGTGGACTTACAAGAGTTCATGAATGTGCAGTTGAATATCCAAAATATTTAGAGAAAATATCAATATTTCTACACAAAACTAGCTTTGTCATGTTGGCCATTGGGCTGTGCTCTCAAGCGCTAGGTCTTTTGTGTTCAGTTTCGTTTCTTTGCTGTTTCTTATGATTTCAATAACTTGTCTAATTTTTCTGGCAACTTCGACCATTTTATTCTAGAAAATAAATATAAAAGGATACATTTTCCCAATGTATTTCAAAATCCTGTAAGACCAAGAAGATTAACAACATACTATTTTGTGTGTTTCCTCACTTTCCATCTTTTCTATCAATTTTTTAAAAATAATATTGCATCTTCTGTATGAACAACATAATTCACTTGCTACATATCACCTTTACACCTAACATTTTTCTAATTTTGTTCGATCGATTTTCCAGTCGTCCTGAGTCGTTGCTTCCATCGATTTTCCATCTCCGGGCCCGCTCGATCCGAGCGGGACAAAGCGAAACGACCGGGGAGAAAAGAAGGAAAGAGAAAGAGAGAGATCAGAAAGGGAATAGGCAGCGTAATTTGATTCCATAAGCGGTCAAATAGCATCAATTCAAATAAAATCCTTTGAAACACAAAGGCTTGGTCCTCCGCTCCTCCCACTCCTCCAACATGAGGTAAGTTCTTGATTGTTTCTTGCAAAGATGATTTCTTCTACGGTTTCTAGGCCTTCGTTTGGTTCGAGGATTAATTCGTGGGTCTTGTTGCTTTCGAATGTGCTACGTACTTCATGTACTGGGAGCCAATTAGTGACAGTCCTAACCCTTTTGTTTTCTGCTGGTTGTGTTGGTGGTATTGATTCCCCGCTCGACTTAGGCCAAAGGAGAGATTTTTGTTTTGTTTTGCTGGTTTTAGGGGTTATCTAGTCGAATGAGTTCGTCCTAGGTAAGATGGAGTTGGATTCTTCTCTGGCCTCGAGCGGATCAGATTCTTTGACTGGTCAATGTAAATGTAGATGTGGTCGTAAAAAAAAAAGGCAGATGTAGATGCGCATTTGAACAATGCCTTCAGGTGTCCTATATTCAGAGAATGCTCTTGCTCATGTTTGGTCAGTTTGGCCTGCATTTGCAAAGATCAAATCGGAGTTTTCAAGTTTTTGGTTTTTGTTGAAGTTGGAAAGAAGTGAGCGAGTCAGATGTAAGAGTGGGGAATGCCATTGTGATGTTTGGAGTCAGGACATCACGTTGATTTAGAAGACCGTCGCAAATTAGCATATGAAATTGGGAACTTAGGATTTTGCACTGGGAGTGAATAAATAAGTGTTCGAACTTCCGATTCAGATTCAGGGATGCTGACCGCAAGATCGATCCTGTGGGCCACAGTCTTTGTACTTATAACGAGGAGTGCTTCCATGCTCCACGAAATGAAAACCACACAGATCTTTTAGCACCTGTGAGGTTTGCTTGCCAAGTTTTACCAAAATTTTGTGCCAAAAGTGTGGCTGCCACAACTTTTGTGGCTAGCAAACTGTTGGCCATAAGTGTGGATTATAGTGCTAAGAAAATGTGGCGTGCCACAAGCTAGGCAAGGAACCAAACACTAGTCTAATGAAGTCAAACATGGCTAACACATATATGACAAATTATGGTACCAACCAAACACCCACTAAATCTATAATTACCGTATGCTAGATAAAGCAATTTTTTAGTGGAGCATAAAATCATTTTCCTGTTATACAGTTATTGTTGAGGGGATATCCAGTTCTTTTGCATGAAAGAGGGGATCAGGGGAACAATAATCTTTCTATTCTTCCAATGTTTTTATGCAACTAATTCAATATTCTTTCTCTCGTACCCATCTCATAGCGTGTTCATATTTTTATGCAACTAATTCAATTTCAACTAGTTTTTTACGAGATGGGTACGAGAGAAAAGAAGATGGTCGCCGCAGCCACCATTGTCGCCACCGCTTTCATCATATATAGTTACTTCGGATTGGGCTTGAGCTAGCACGGCACAAACGCCAACACAACGGGTTTTAGGCCGTCCTTAGGTCTAGCTGGAAGCGAGGAAGGTTGACATGGTACGGTACGATGAGATAATTGGAGAAAACCGACACTGCACGAGCTCTATTCTCAAGCATGTACGTTCACAAAACCGGTACAGGTCAACACTTGAATAACACTCGTGTCAGTCATGATTGTTGGAATCTACGTCAACACCCGTGTCAGAAATACGTATAGTCTAGCATGCAATCGATGCTGAGTCTATTCCTCTAAACATCGATCATGTCGGATGTGTCTATAGCCTACTTTGCTCGTCTGCATGGTGCATACTGCACCAAACTTTCTTGGACAGTGTTTGTTGACCCTTTTGTCCCTCCTGTGATCTCCCTGTTTGGTTTATGCAGCAATTGCAGATCATTCGAGAATGTTTTCCGGTTTGGTTTGGTGTAAAACACTTTTGGTAAAGCTTTCCTGGCTAGCTTCGTTTTTTTAAAACATTCAACTGTTTTTTAAACAAAAATAGTCAGATTGATCTGAGATGTTAGATCTCCATCCAACGGATCCACCCATACAACCCCCTCCAAAAAAATGATCTAGGGCGTTGGATCTCCATCTAACGGTTCAAAATGTGACAGTTTTTATCCTCAAAAACAGTCGAATGTTGTATAGACATTTTAACACTGTTCCTGAAGAACATTTTCGGAACACGTCGCCTCGAGTTAAATTTCGGAATCTTCCAACTGCCTGCTTTTTTTGTTGAGAGAGAGAGAGAGAGAGAGAGAGGAACTGCCTGGTTACCCACAGCTGAGCTGACACGGCCGCCGGCCCGCCGTGGCGTGGATCGCTGGGCAGAAGGGCACCCGATCGCCCAGCCGCACGGCGGCTGGGCCTCACGCCGCGCCACCCGCGGGAAGACGGGAGATTCACCGGCGGGCGAAAGGCCAGCGCCGCCACTTGAGAAACCAGACCGCGCGGAGGTAGAAGATATGCTACTCGGCCTCGTGGGAAGGGGTCCGGCACGGCACGGAAGCAATCGAAGCGATACACCAGATCATGAGAACGCAGGCGCAGACACCAGCTCCATTTTTCTTCGTCGGAGAATAGTACGGGCATTTGTGCAGAAATTTGTGAGTCTGGTATCCGACAACTGCCGACTACCACAAAGAACTCTCTCTGCCTGCCAAGTTGCGCCGCACCCATACAGTAATTACTCCATTCCGCAAGTTGGGGCACGAGCACGGCAACGACGGCAAACCATGAGCACCTGCCAAAGCAATTCAGGCCACTTCTATATTACACTACAAACAATTTTACTTACAAGCTGGTAAACATAGCTTCTGCTGCTCCTTGCCGCCCTCATTTCGGTGCATGCTGCCGAATCGCTGATACATACCAACACAAACACTATCTTTACAAAGCCAAGAATTGTAGCCGATTTACCGTGTGAAATGAAAGAGTCTAAAAATCTGACGACCAAACACAGCAAAACAAAGGAAAGAACACCCGATAGTCAATAGCCACCCACACTCAAGATATCAGCACCATTTTTGTGTGTGTGTGTGTGTGTGTGTGCAGTCTATTGCGTTTCGTCAGTGATGGATCCATCCTTTTGAAGCTTCAGGCTCAGGTTGCTGAACCTCTGCCTTGAGTACTGCCTAGATGCCTTCCTCCAGTCCGTTCCGGCCTTCATCATGGCGGCAAACTCATCGTAGCTTATTTTCCCATCCTGAGAAATCCAAGGATCACGTCACACCTTTTAAGGATTGACTCTTATCAACTAGTCACGTATCAAGGGGAATTTGAACAAGTCTTATGTTCTACTTTCAAGTACTAATTGCATTACGTCATATTATTCACAGCTATCCTTGTCTGTCTGGTGTGCCATTTATTTTTATAACATTATAGGTGCAATCATAACAATCGCCAATCCTTTAGTTAAAATGTTAAAAAAAAACATGCCTTGCAACTAGCAACATTTGAACCCTGACCGCCGTGTGGTCATGCATGTGGCACTATTCCAGAAACTTATATTCAAAGCAGTTTTGATCAGTAGTTTGCTTTCAATTTTGTTTCTGATAGTTCAGTCATTAGCATTTGTTCCAAAAAAGATGTTCCACAATTTAGTGGGCTGTGAAGGCAAGATTGAGCTGACCTTATCTGTATCTACATCACGGATGATGCCATTGATAATGTCTTCATCATTTCCCTCCAATTCATCAGTCAAAGCCTCTCTAAGCTCTTCAATTTCTATGTACCCACTCCTATTTTGGTCGAAGTAGGAGAAAGCCTTCTGGATATGTTCATCATTGCCTATTTTTCTAACATGGATAGACACTGCAACGAATTCTCCATAGTCTAGGGTCCCATTTTTATCAACATCAGCCTGCAAAGCAGTGAAAATAACATAAACATGTCACTCCAAGAACCAGATTCCCCCCCCCCCTCTAGTATAGACCATTTTTTGCAAGTAACTCACAGCATCCATCAATATCTGAAGATCTGAATTAGCCATTTTGTTTCCAAGTTTACGGAGGCCGGCCTTGAACTCCTCAAAGGTTAGTTTGCCATTCTTGTTCACATCCATGCTATCAAACATTTGCTTTATGTCAGCTACTTCCTCTACAGATAAATGCTCAGCAATCACCTGAAAAGTTTTAAGCATAAAATAAGTTAATTTAACTAGAGAAATCCATCTACTCGTTTTGTATCTGGAATGCATCTTTTATGTCATCAATTCTATGTATAGTTTTTGTTAAATAATAATATTGATGTATTTTGATACCACTGTGTAATAAGTTTTACCCTTAGGGCTTTCTTCTTTAACTTGTTCATTGCAGCAAATTGCTGCAGTTTCGCTCGGACAGTATCACCAAGAGGAATGTCAGGCATCTTTTTGGAATCGTGTAACCATGGATGCTCTGCCCATGCAATTGATATTGTCAGAAAAGCAATAAGAAGTTTATTTGAGACATACAATTAATAGAATGATGATGAGCTTTGAACAACATTTTGGATGCAAAATACATGGTGGTAAATAGAAATAACCCTAAATTAATTCTTTTGCACAGAGAACTAGATTTTTCTGTGGTTAGTTATGTAGACCTTCTCCAGTGCTCCCTGAATGAGAACTATCCCTTAGCTAATTGTAAACTGCTTATAATCATGTGTGTTCATTATTCGTACATAATACAGGCTAAGATTCAATTCACTATTAAAGTTAAGAGTGAGAACTGAGAAGCATTCTGCATGCTGTTATGCATTAGGAGTATAGGACAAGTAATTGGTGAGGCTTACCAAGTACTTGTGCTGCAGTAACCCGTGTGATTGGATTTGGATCCAGCATCCGCCTGACAAGATCTTTAGCAGGCTCCGATACTCTGGGCCATGGTTCTCTTTTGAAATCTACCACAGAGCGTATAATTGCCTGTGCTACTCCCTGTTCAGTTTCTGCACAGCATCACAGGAATGTGATAACCATGGTGCTCTACAACTTCCCTGTGGCATACATGCCGTCTAGTCATGGGAAAGAAAGTACCTGCCCAAAACGGTGGCACACCGCAAAGAAGTATGTAAAGAATCACTCCTGCACTCCAGACATCAACTTCGGGGCCATAGTTTCGCTTTAAAACCTCTGGGGCCATGTAGTATGGACTGCCTACAATTTCAGTAAACCGCTCACCTGCACAGCCAACATTAGCAATGAACAAGCATTTAATTTTGCTGAAAAGAATGTTATACATGTTTTCAATAAACTGTGTCAACGAAGTTAGCTCCGTTTTGCAGGGAAATGAAGCATAGTACAATGGGAATTACATTTACACTTCACTTGCTTATTTTATGAAGGTACAACAAATTCCATTTATTCCAAAGTTGTGTATTTGAGCATCAGTTGGCTGCAGAGCATACCAGGCCTGAAGAATACGGACAGCCCAAAATCAATTGCCTTTAGAGGAGAATTCTCTTTCTTGTTTGCATATAAGAAGTTTTCTGGTTTAAGGTCCCGGTGAATGACACCATGCCTGTGGCACATCTGTCACAGTAGAAATGACAACAATACAAGTCAGATAACCAGCATTGTGTTTAAGGTCCCGGTGCATGACACCCATGATGCAGCATTGCCAATGTACATCCTAGAGGAGGCATGAATATATGCTTAGGAATTGGGATGCTGCCATATTTGCAGTACACATTGTGCTTGACTAATACATAACTCCTTAAAGCCAAACCATTAAAAAGCCAAACCATTACCAATTTGGCTAAACATTTATCGACAACACAAAAAAGCCCCGAGGTTTAACAGATTGTCGAACCATAATAACTCGACCATTAAATTTCATCCGGAAGCCTATCCTAAGCTAAACTGAAAGGTAACAACAATTCTATCTTCATTAATCTAAGACACCAGCTCATGACCAAATTCATGACCATAACAGCTAGTGCTAGCAGCTAACACAAATTGGGCAATAACCAAAAAATCTTCTCACCTGAGCCAATTAATGAACATAACAACCAGTACGTATACAACTGTACTTGCAAGCAGTAAGTAACACGGTCAATAAACTAAGAACCAAGAAACAAAAAGCAGCCTTTTATCTTTTCCTCTCTCACCTGGACCACCTCCACGATGGTGCGCATGACGGCGGCGGCGGCGCGCTCGGTGTAGTGCCCCCGCGCGACGATCCTGTCGAAGAGCTCGCCCCCCTCGCAGAGCTCCATGACGAGGTGTACCGCGTCCTCGTCCTCGTAGGCGGCGCGGAGGCTGACGATGTTCGGGTGCGGGTGCGGCCGCATGTGGCGCATGATCTCCACCTCCCGACGCACGTCCTCCACGTCCACCGGCGTCCGCAGCTTCCGCTTCGATATCGACTTGCACGCGAACCGCGCCCCCGTGGCCGCCTCCGTGCACAGGTACGTGACGCCGAACTCGCCGCGCCCCAGCTCCCCTCCCAGCTGGTACCGCTCGCCCAGGTCCCGCCCCGTCGGCTCCCGCAGCACCACCAGCCCCGGCCGCGACGGCGCCGGCGCCGGCCCGCGGTTGTGCGCGACGGCGAAGGGGTTCGGCTTCTGCTTCCTCCTGTTCTTGCCGCCCTGCGACGCCGGCGTGCCGCAGCAGTTGCCCATGGCGAGAGGCTAGCCTAGAGCGAGCGGATTGGGGAATCGGGATTCAGACGCGAGCGAAGTAGCGAATTGGACTCAACAAATGAGGCGATTGAAAATCGAGAAGAAACAAATGGAATTGGGAAGATTTCTGTGTGCTTTGGACGGGCGTGCTTTGTACTGGGGACTAACTCCAACTACTAGCGTGTGAGTTGGGTCGGGGAGTCCACGAATTCTCGACGCGTTGCAGAAGCGGCCAATAGAAACCAGCACAGGCTGTACAAAGATGCAATCTTTTTCGGAGTTTTATGGGAAAGTTTGGGTGATTTCGTATAATGATGCAGTCTTTCTTTGGAGATTCTGTGGAAATACCGGTGGTTTTTAGCGGAATCAGGATAATCCCGCAAGAAATGGGGGGTTGGTGTGTGTTTCTAGAAGTGCGTCGAGCCAGTGAGCAAATGACGTTGGGCAGTTTTTTTTTACGAATACGTTGGGCAGCGGTGCTCATTTGCACTGTAGCGGCCGTAGCTATTGATAGTTTTTTAAATAATTAAATTTAAAAATAAATAAATAAATAATATTATTATAGATAATAAAAAAGAACGAGGAGAAAAAAAAAAGACAAAAAGTGTAAAAACTATATCGCTAGAAAGAAGACGAAAGTAAGAAGTTAGAATTCATAACCTAACACTCTAATGAAAGAGGCCAAAAAAAGAATAATAATGTAATACTATACCCCCTTATATTTTGGTTTTTGATTAGGTTGAGATTTTTTTTAATATAAAAGACAGAAAAGAGTGTGAACAAGTCTTTTTTGAGGTTTGAAAACTCGGTTCGACGACTTCAGGAGTGGAACGCGACGGCGACAGGAGGCGAAGGAATCGAGTTTGGAAGGAGGGTTTGGTAAGCAAGAAAGTGATGTTCTTTAAGCCCCCATTAATGACACGGGGGGAACACCCGAAACGCCCCTGCTGGAATTTAGTAGTACTGCCATGGAGTCGTTGATTATTCTAATCTCCAGTCGTTCATTGACTTGCATTGCTTGACAAGATCAGCAAATAGGGGACAGCAAAGCTTCAGTTCAGACAAGATCAACAAATAGGGGACAGCAAAGCTTCAGTTCAGACTTCACTTGACAAGATCAACTAGGGGAAAATAGCAGCTCCAGTTCAGACCTCACTTACTCTTCAAGAAAAGAAAAGACTTCAGAATTCAGAACTTTCACCTTTCAGATTCTGCAGTAGTAGGTTGCTACTTGCTAGTAAGAAGAGTGTCGCTGTTGCTGAAAATGTTGTACCTAGTCTATCTCGAAAGGTCTTTTTTTTGTGTGTGTAATTTGGGTTCTACCTTAAATCCTAAGCACATGCTTGTGCCAAAGTTTTTCTTTTTCTAAGGTCGACGGTTGCGTTTTTCTTACCCACGTCTTATCCTTTTTGTTTTGCAGAGCGTAATTACTCCCGAAATGAATACATGACAAGTACTAGAAAATACATTAGATATGCATCGATGGCCCTTATATAACATTGGTTTCGTTTGTAGCATGTTTATTATTTATTTTATTTTTCACGAACTCGCAAAGCTACAGTAACGCAGCCTGAAGGACTGCCAGCGCCGGCACGGGCCTAAACGAAAAGAAAAGGAAAAGCCTAGAAAAAAATAAAAAGAAAAGAAAAGGCAACCGAGCTGGGCGTACGATTTTTTTAATGTTTGAGATGATGTGAGCTGGAGTGGGGATATTATTATTTGCTTGGATGACGATACGATACGTGATCCACGGGGTGTGAGAGGAAAAAGTACTAGGTGAGTTTTTTCGGTTTTGATTTATGATAATTTATCTTAATATGAATATTTGTGTGAATGAAGTGAATGTCGATAAGCTGTTTTGAAAAACAACTATCCTGATAAACCGCTTCGAAACGATAGCGGAGAGATCATCCTGTTTTTTATTCAATGAAGTCATAAGCCAACCTGTTCTGTTAAACTATGGTTTATTAGTCTAATAAATAATGATTATTAGGAGAAGTCAAAAGTTAACTAAAAGAAGTTAAAAGTTAAAAACAGTTGAAAGGCCAAAACGAATAGCGCCATAAACCTGGAAAGAAATGGGCCGTTGTTTAGGGGCAGGCGTGAGGGCCTGAGCAAATCTGTTGCCACCCTACTCATAAGAGTGGCAAATAACTAAATTATCCCAGCAAGAAGGCTCTATGATCCGGTGAGTCTAGCGCTGGTGCTGGCGACAATATGCACACATGCAGTAGTATTATTCAAACATGAAACGAAAGGCAAATCACTTTGTCCCATTATGTCACCCGCGCGTGTGCACACAATGCATGTGTTCGATCTCCACTTACGGTATCCTGCCAGGGAGCAAGCACAAAATTGCAAATGCATCCTGAGAGCGAGAGCGAATAAATTTTACTTGGGGTGGATTCGGTTGGCCTTTGGTTTTGACTTTTATTTTATCACTTTCTGTTACAGTAACTAGCTTTTAAAATATATTTTTTAAGACGGGGTTTACATGTAGATTGAAGTAGACATTGTACTGAGTCCAATTATACCAATTATAATCACAAGCGGTTGTTTTGCTCTGTATACTGCTCTCGTGAATATGCAGAATTCAAAAACCATAAACCAAAAGCCACAGCCACAGCTAAAAAGAGCACACTCTAATCTAATATATAGTGTAACTATGTAAGTGCCTAATGAATTGAGTGCTTAATTGTTGCAGTCGGTGTCGATATCGATGGGGATGGCGTGGCCGAGCTTGCAGAGCGCGGGGAGTTGCTACACGCTCAGGAAGCATGCCAAACGATGGCCCGAACTGCAGAGCGCGCATCGCGGCCGCAGTGTCCACCATCCTGCGTAGCTGCATCGCGCTCTAGCAGTAGCTCTCGCTTGGTCACGACGTGACGGCGCTCACCAGGAATGGCCCGCACAAGATCAGCGCGCTCACCATGTCCCCGCATGGCTCGGCTTCCCACATGGCGGCCGTCGCCGCCACCACCAGGGCCGCAAGGACTGTCCCTACAACGACGGCATTGCCCCCTGCGAGTACTACTAGCCATTGTTCTCTCACCTTGAACATCAGTGTGATCGAGGTTGTGTCTATATTCAACCACTCTGCAGACGTATATTCAATCGGACTGAAATGCCTGCTCACCGGTTATCACTGAATGCACCGACGGTGCTGACATTCAGGTGCATCGATATCATGTGATTTGATCCTCTAATCCTAATTGTATCAGTGTGAAACAATCCTATCTCCTTTTTAGAGGAAAAACGATCTTGTATAAAATGGCAATCCTGGCATCTACATTTTCTACATGAACTATAGCACTATTCTTTTTAGCTTATAGTTTCCCCCGAACAAATAAATAGAACAATATTTTCGCTGACTTTTCAAAAATGGCTTATTGGGATAGCCTCTTCAAAGTAACTTATCGACATTCCGTTTATTTATATAAATACTCATGTTAGAATTAAAAACTATAACTGCAGCCAAAAAATCCACCCTCGGATACCTATCGCAGACTCTCAGGCCGTTGTTGGGCCGGGCCAGGGTCTCACAATAGCTCTCCTCATCTGACTCCATCTGCTCATGGGCTTCACGGCCCTATTTGGTACATCCTACGTGGTCAACCAACAGCCCAGATCCTCCAACGCCAAGCTGGAGCCGTCCAATCCAACAACCAATCATCGCCTGCGCTGCCGCGGAGACAGACGGCCGGAGAAAAATACTTTCCTTCACGTTGGCGCCCAAAGTCATCATCGATCCAGCCCCTTTATTCCTTCGCGCGCACCCAGTATTCCCATCCGATTGATCTGTCTCCATTTTTTTTTCTATTAACCTCTCCTTCTTCTTCGTCTTCCCTTAGCTTCTCCGGTCGGTTCTCGCGCGCGTTGAAATCTACCGAGCCGTCGTGAATTTGGTAGGACAATGAGGATCATGGTGCGGACGCTGCGCGGGGACCGGGTGGCGCTGGACGTGGAGGGCGCCACGCCGGTGGCGCAGGTCAAGAGCATGGTCATGGGCCGGGAGCGCATCCCGGTGGCCATGCAGCGGCTCTTCTTCGCCGGCCGGCACCTCGATGACGACGGCCGGACGCTCGCCCACTACGGCGTGCAGCACGACTCCGTCGTCTTCCTCAGCCTCCGCCTCCACGCCGACGCCCCCGCTACGTACGCGTTGCTCTTTTAATTTTTTTTCCTTCAGCTATATGTGATACGATCGATTCGTGTTGGCCTTCCTTTTGGGCTAACACGTTTAACTGATCTGATCGATCTACGCGGCAGACAGGAGACGCATAACTTGCAAATGCAGCCAGAACCAGTGACCGTGAAGCAAGAATTGCATCACGAGCAGCAGATGCATGTTCGTGACCATGACCAGCATGAGGCTGTGAACGACGAAGGCGACCAGAAGGTCAAGAGGAAGCCAGTATCGCGGCGCTCGCTCCGGAAGATCCTCTCGAGGTTGCACGTGGACGCGTGGACGAGCCAGCACGACACCAAGTTCCTCGACCTGCTGCTGCGCCACACGCGCGGCGGCGAGCGGAACGTGGGCGACCTGACCGGCGAGAACTGGTCGGCCATCTGCGCGGAGCTGAACGCTGCCATGGGGTCCGGGTTCCCCGTCGAGGAGCTGCAGCGGCGGCTGGGCGAGTTCCAGCGCGAGTTCGAGGCCATGAGCAGGATCAAGAACCACCCCCGGTTCAGCTACGACCCCCGGCGACGGGTCGTCGTCGCCCAGGAAGCCGACTGGAAGCGCTACATACTGGTACGTTATGCTGCACTGATCGTGAGTTCGTGACGTCTCTTCCCGGTGATCTGATTGGGATGTGTGTAGCTCTTAACTTTATCTTTTCCTGGGGGTTTCAGGAACATCCGGAGGCGGTGACGTACGAGGGGAGGAGCCCGCATTTCGGTCGCCTCCGAGCAATCTTCTCCGGAGACAGCGGCGGAGGCACGCGCGGGTGCGGCGGCGCGAAATGCCGCGAGTCGCCGGCGAAGAGGTACCTGAACAAGTTGCTGCGGAATTTTGGGCTGCGGTGTAAGCTGTAAAGCCACGGAGGACGACACCTGTACAGCGGATTCATACGTGAGAGAGGCGAACAAGCTACTTCTTCGTCAGGAGAACTAAAAATCCTTAGCATTTTGTCCATGAACGGCTGCGCTTGATTTCTCCCGTTTCTCTCGTGTTTTCGGTGCCTTTGATCTGTTCTTCATTCCTTAATTCGATGTCCATTTATTCCCCCGAAAGAAACAGTTGGGATGGCCTTGCGTCTTTGTGCTGAAGCAATGCATCTTGGATTCCTTGTGGCCTCAAACCGGAGCGGTTGCCGGCACGGCAGGCAGGCAGGTTCCACGGCGACATGTTAATGAGAGACATGCTGCGCCTGTGCGGCGCGGGAGCATAAACACATCTAAAAAAACGTGGTGATCTATCCGTGATCCGTCCATCTCTACCGTTTCACTGCCTGCGAAAATACAAATCAGACGGAGCAATGCTGTTGTATTAGGTCCAATTCTACTCCGTATCCAAATGCCATCGGCCCGAGTTTGCTTGGGCCAGCTCTGCACGGACCAGTCTGGCCTCGATGGGCTTCCCGCCTTTCACAATTTCACCCAGATGGAGAGGCTGCATGTGTCCATGTACTATTTTCTTTAAACTTTTCATATAGCTCTGGAAAATGCCTGATTGTATGACTGATGCAGCCTACGAAGACATGCGGATCTCTGTGCTCAGTACTGTTCCCGTGCACGAAGGCAAATGGATCAAGGGTAGTGTACGCCCAACCACCAGCCGACCGACGGTAGCAGAGCAATTTACACAAGCACCGACCAATGAAATGTTAATATTGACTGCTGCTGATGTTTTTTTTTTTGCTATAGTTACTATCTTTTTGTTTGAAAATGAAAGGTAGTGGTCGAAATAAGTGGTTTTTAGAAAGAGTGGGTGAGCGGTGGGAAAAGTGAGGAAGAGATAAGAGGGCGAGACGGGAGCACAGAGAAGTGTAGTGTGTGATGCGCCCATTAGGGCTGTAAAAATAGCTCGAAACTTTCCTCGAGCTTGGCTCGGCGCAGGCTTGATTCGAGCTCCAAACGAACCGAACTCGAGCCTGATATGAAGCTTGCGGACCTATTCAAGCCGAACTCAAATAGTTCGGCGGAGCTCATTGAAACTGTAGAGGCCACGTCCCAAGGGCCCAAGACGGCAACTGGCAAGGCCCAACCCTAGATCCTTGTCTCATCACAACTCAACTTCCCCCGTCGGCCACCCCACTTCCCCAGTCCCTATACTCTAGTTCCCCACTCGGCCGCCACCCCAACCTTGATCCCGAGTACTTCCTCGCAGACTGCACTCTGCACGACTCCACCGACGCCCCTCCCAGCTCCCAGCTCCGACCCAGCCCTTGCGCCTCCTCCGGCCCTGGCTTCGACCCCCTGCTCCTCCGGCCCCGGCCCCTGCGCCTTCTCCTTGGTTCAACTGCCGGTTTCATGGGCTCCAGTGAGTTTTCCCCTCTTCTTTCTTCCCCTTTATTAACTAATTTCCTTATGCTCTTTGTATACTTTTAGTTATTTTTGATTTGTGGATTTGATTTGTTGCTTGTTTTGTGATTGCCCTGTCCGTCCATGTGAGAATGAATTTTTCTTGATGAAAACATGAAAGCCTAGATGAACTTTGTTGAGCCGAGCTTGAGCTTCGTCCGAACCGAGCTCAAGTTGAGCTCAAAACTCAACCGCCAACTTAGGCTCGCTCGAGTTTGGCTTGAGCTTCTATCGAGCTCAATCCTAGCAGGCTGAGTTCGCTCAAGCCCGGCTCATTTACAGCCCTAGTGCCCATGATCCCTTACTTATCCCCAGAGTGAAAAGGGAGCGAAAGGAGTGAAGAAACCGCTTTAGAAAGCCAGTTATTCATATTAATTTTTGATTTTTTAAATAAAAGTTAGAAATAGGAATCAATATAAACAGACTCTAATTACACTTATGGCTGTGATGAAGCGATTGTTGATGGAACATTTTCATCTTCCAAAGTTCGGGCATACCATGTAACGTAGGGTGATTGCCTGACTGACAGGAGCAGTAATCCGTAATCGGAGGGGACACCTCATGATTAATCAGCCACCCATGGTTAAAAATTAAGGTAGGTTAATTATCGGGTGCATTCTTTTTTTTTTGTTGTTTATGGTTTATGGTTGCAGCTGATGACTTTTGACCCTAATATAAGCACTTGTACAAATGTACTGAATACCGATAAGTGATAACCTGCTTCAAAAAAGTTGTCCCGATAAGCTATTTCAAAATGGGACAGAGAAGCCGTCCTGCTTATTTGTTCAAAGTAAACCATAAGCCATAAACCGGAAAGAATGAGTATAGTGGTAGAGTTATGAATGCATGATTTCATTCATCAAGATTCAAATCTTATTGTCTACCACTATGTATATGTGAGTTTGCTTTCAGTACAAATTTTATGAAGTTATGGATTTGTCCCCTGTTTTTCGTCTTTCCATGCGTATGCTAAGGAGGCATACTCGTATATGTACATATAGTGTATGTACGTGGCGGTGTATATATGTATGTGTATTTGTTGTGATCGGAATAAAATATAGCTCTATCGCCCAAAGAGGCAAAGCCTTAATTTGCCTAGAACAGATGTATGCACATGCCTTGAGAATAATAATGCAGCTCGTAATATCGTATACATGGAGCGTGACATGCACCATTGGCTCGGTTACACTTCCAATCATGTTTGAGTAGGATCAAATGGCGTCGTTCCTTTTGGCTTCATGGGAGGTTAACAAAACAAACATCAAAATAGATGCTTTCTTGAAACAGATTCTTCAAACGATTTTTTGAGTCTAAAATTATGTACCTTATCTACATCAGTATCTTCGCTGTCCACTACTGTATCGTAAAATACAGACAAAAGCTATTAGCTGCAGCCAAAAGCTATCAGCCATAGCTTAAAAAAACACCCTAATACTTTGTAAAGTCTGGTAGCCGGTAGGGTTTGAACAATATTCTGTCAATTGGAAAACTTATTTAAGAGGAGAATAAAAAAATGTTTTAATAAGGGAAGAGGAAAAGGAGAAAAAAGCTTTCGTGATGGTTCACATCCACTCATTTTCAGCGATTGCGCAGTGCTTAACTAACTCTTGCTTTCAGTAGGTAGCGAGAATTGACTATTTGGCTAAAATCCGGAAAAGCTATAAAGTAGAAGTACTAAAGTAGCAGCCTAGCACTAACGGGGAGCATGATTTGCCATACATGCATGCACTTCCAATTGCCATGCTGCATCTTCATCTTCATCTCCTTTTCTTTAATTTCCTCAGTGGTGCTCCCTAATCAGCCACTATCACGACGCACGAGCCATAGAAAACAGAACTAATTTATCGCTCAACGTGCAGTGTGTACCAGCTTCCAGGACAGATTAACTAATTTAGTGTACAAATATCAGGTCGGTATACAATAATTCTTTCGTTCAAAAATATAAGGTGCACTTTAACTTTATATAAGAATTAAGGAGGTGATAAAATCGAGAAAGTTACGAAACAAAAATGACTATATCTTATAATTATCTTGGAAAGATGAGAAATGCTTTGTGTGGATGATAATAAATAAATACATATGATAGAGAAAAGATATTTAAGGAATAGAAGGAAAAGCCTCATTAATTTACATGCAGCCTTACATTTCTCAACAAAGTATTTTTTGGGTGCTTCCGCTCCCTATCCACCTCTCGCGTCCGTTGGGGCAGCCCAAATGCCCCGGTATGTCGCCGCCCGCCTTGGCCACAGCGCCCAACCTTTCCAATGGACCTCCAGATCCGGCACCCTCTCCCCCAGATCTACCTACGCTTCGGTTAGCTCATCTTCAACCGTGTCGTGGTTAAGCAATTCAGCCCCTTCTCCACCACCGCTCCCACTACCCCGCCGCCCCCGGGCCGTTCGTCGGGGCCCTGGACTCCCTTCCCTACATCTCTCTCCCATCCCTACCTCACAGGCCCTGAAGCCCCGCCGGCCACCACCGCCCCTCTCGGGTCCCTTCACTAACCTCTTGACGTCCCAATCAAGGAGAGGTGGCCTCCCCCTACGAGTCTCTGGAACAAGGATCTACCACCCATCACCCCAACAACCTCTCCATCAATCCTCTGCATTGAAGATGTGCCCAATAGCCGCATTGAAGTCAAGGCTCCGCACATCTCTCAGAATCCTCCTTGGGTCGAGCCTTTGACGCGCAGGGTTTCCTTCACGGACGACCTCGCCACACGCCGACTCAAATCCGTCATTACTGCTCCACCCAACCTCCTTCAAGCAAGATGGAATATGGCTCCCATCGGCGCCCCTCCTCTCCTGTCACATCATCTTCATCTCCCCCTGTAGCAAGCAGTGCAGTGCATTCATCTCTGTACAAGTCCCATGCTAAATGGACGGTGGTAAAGCCCAAATATTGGTGGCGCAAAGCACACAACCAGATGGCTACCATTTCTAAGAGCTACACTAGAGGGCGATGATTCAATTGCCCAAGTTGCGATCACTTCGCTCGTTCTTGCCATGACCCAGAGTAGTGTCTCCGCTGTTTTCGCTCAAGCCATAAAGCAAAGGAGTGCCTAGGTCACACCAGATTGCTTCCTCTACCACTAGCTCGCCCCCAGCCACCCCATAGGTGCAACCTTCGAGTGCTCGGCCGGCCTCCCCCGCTTCAACCACCGCACCTCCCTTAGCGCCTGCCCTCGCAGTCCATCGGCCTATGCTCCACACAACGGTGAACCCCCTGCTCGGCGACCCAGCCACTCGACCGGTGGAAGAAACACTCATCATCCCCTCTACCAGGGACCTACAAAGAGAGCTTCAACGTCGCGAAGCTTACTCGGTCGTCCTTTGGCTGGGCATTTCAAGGCCAGAAGCTAGCCTTAGAACCATCACTGAAGCCATTTGTAGAAGATTCAATCTACGCTCTACTAATTTCTCTGTGCACCACCACTACCCGGAGAATTACCTCATCAATTTTGAGCACAAGCATCACTACGACGAGGTGGTCAGAACTCACAGCTTCGTCTTCCATGACCTGGAGTTCCAGATGCACCCTTGGAATCCCCGTCGTCATGCTTTTGGTGCAGCTCTCTAGTTTTATGTGTGCCCTACCTGGAGGGCATTCCCCTTCATGCGTGGATTGCGGGACGTGGCCAACAGGGTCATTGGTAGCGCGTGCTCCCTGGATCAAGTCGAGCAAAAGTTTGTCCTCCAAGAGGACGCTTGTACGATGGACCTTTGGGCTTGGATGACCAATCCTAGTTCCATCCCGAAGGTGTCGTAGCTCACCTTCATGGACAATGTCCTCTTCAGTCAGTCTTCAGGCCCCCCAGCATGCGGACCCTGATGTTGACCGTTGCAAGAAGGGGCTTACCTTCTGGGTCCTCATTCACTTGGACTTCATTGAAGACTTCTCAGTCGTCCCCCAAAGCTAACCTCCCCACGAAGAAGCATTTATCAGATTTATGTATGAGCTTGTCAGACATCAGATGTTATACATATACTTCACATCTCCATATTTTGAGAAAAGATAACGTGGGACGCTTCTCAGTCCATATCTCATATGGTGTCTTCTCTACAGCTTTTGATGGAACCCTATTTAATGTGAACACACCTACTTTTAGAGCATACCCCCAAAAAGACAATGATAGATTAGATTGGCTCATCATAGACCAAACCATATCTAACATGGTCCGATTCCGTCATTCAGACACCCCATTCTATTGAGGTGTTCCTGATGGAGTTAGTTGTGGAACAATTCCACATTGCTTTAGATGATCATCAAACTCATGGCTCAAATATTCACCTCTACGATCTGATTGTAGGGTTTTAATTGTCTTGCCAAGTTAATTTTGTACCTCATGCTGAAATTCCTTTAACTTTTTAAATGATTCAAATTTATGCATCGTTAGGTAGATGTATCCATATCTACTAAAGTTATCGGTAAAAGTTATGAAATACAGAAAACCACCTCTGGCTATTGAGCTCATTGGATCACATACATCCGAATGTACTAAGGCCTACAAGTCATTTGCCCTCTCACCTATAGCAGTGAAAGGTGTCTTAATCATTTTACCAAGTAAACATGACTCGCATGTTTCAAATGATTCAAAATTAAATGAGTTTAGAAGACCATATTTATGAAGCTTCACCATGTACTTCTCATTTATGTGACCTAAATGACAATGCCAAATATAAGTGAGATTCAAATCATTAGGCCGAAACCTCTTAGCATTAATGTTATAGACATGCACATCCTTAAGATTTAAAACGTATACTCCATTTATCAATAGAGCATGACCATAAAACATATCATTCAAATAAATTGAACAACAATTATTTTTTATTTTGAACTCATAAACTTCTGCTCAAAACATGAAGCAGAAATAATGTTTTTTGCTTAAGGTAGGAACATAATAACAATTATTAAACTCCAAAACTAATCTTGGGTGTAAAGATAATAGTAAAGTGCCAATAAACAACGTAGCAACTCTACTCCATTGCCTACACAAAGATCGACCTCGCCTTTTGCCAAACTCCTACTCCTTATCAGCCCCTGCATCAAATTGCAAATATGAGTAACCGATCCGGTATCAAATACCCAAGAACTAATATGAGAAGTAGCAATATTTATTTCTATAACATTTATATCTGAAATAGAAGTCTTACTTCCCTTCTTCTTTTCTAGTTCTGCCAAGTACTTCTTGTAGTTCCTCTTCTAATGTCCAATCCCTTGGCAATGGTAGCAAAAGGCATCAGATGCAGCACCAATCTTGAGATTCTAAACCTTAGATTTGATACTGGAGATCTCATCTTGAGTTTTACCCGTGCCTTTTTTTGCTCAAAGCCTTATACTTCTTCTTGAAGTTGGTAGTCTTCTGAACCATCATCATATGATTATAGCTTTTCTTAATGCTCCCCTCTGCTGACTTGAGCGTCCCATGTAACTCAGTCATTGACTTCTTCATGCCATTCATATGAAAGTTCAAAATGACTGGCTCAAAGCTCGGAGGGAGAGACTGGAGAATCACATTAGTAGCCAACTCTTGGCTAAGAGGAAAACCAAGGTTTTCCAAACTTTCAATGTATCCGATCATCTTGATCACATGAGGGCTGACTGGACTTCCTTTAGCTAACTTGCACACAAACAATGACTTAGAGGTGTTATACCTTTTAGCACTTAGCTGGTTCTCAAAATATGCATTTAAGACCCACAATTATATTGTAGGCATCAATGTTCTCATATTCCTTCTAAAGCTCAAAGTTCAAGGTGGCAAGTGTGAGACAGCTAACATCAAGTGAGTCATTGCAATGTTTCTCATACTCATTCTTTTTAGCACGAGTAACATCTTCAGCTAGTTCATCCGGATATGGAACCTCTAGAATATATTCCTTCCTTTCTTGTTTGAGAACAATTCTCAAGTTACGATATCAATCAATGAAGTTTGTTCTATTTAGTTTTCTTTCCCAAGAATAGATTGTAGGTTAAAACTGGGTGTGGAGGAGTAGATGGTGGCATTGTCTACAACATAAAAAGTATATGCAAAAGATTTAGCACTATGTTTATGTGAAATCTCCCATTAAATAATTTAACAAAAGATACTCCCATTATATGTTTAAGAATCAAATACCCTCTAATAACATATAGTGTGTCAAGATTCATATTTCACTAAATCCTACCGAGCTTTGGCATCACTGCTAGAAACCTAACGATGTAGGTAAGCAACCCTTACTAATTACATCACATATAACTCTTGTTTGTTGAGTAACATCTATATGTCCCGGCCTGAACACTATGCCCCTAGACCTAAAACCATTTTGATAGCCTAGTCAAGCTAAACCAATATTATGCATGAAGTGTCCAATACTTTAGCCTATCTTATTGAGATAATTAATGGTACCCTACTTTGGTAGACCTACCAGTTAATGATCAAAATCTTGATAGGTGCAACTATTGGAAGGGCATCAAAATTTACTTAATCTTTCTAGAGGAATACTTTTCTATCATGTTAAAATCACCCAAGGTAATAATAATATGAATAATAGCATAACAGGAACATAAAAACATTCACAATTAAATCATTTTAAATTGTGAGATAGTATGGCCCTAAACACAGCAATCTCCATCACCATGCTTCCTGTCCACCGAGCCATTAATGCTTGAGTTCACCACATCCATATGCTTAGCCATTACTCCTAACAACTAACAATGAATTACATATGAAAATCAAGCATCACAAGTTGACACACAGGCCGTTATACAATAATATGTAGCACATGACTATAAATCAACATAACACGTAAGCCATGAAAAACTCATACATGCATCACATACACAATGGGCCACACTATTCACACAACCCTGCAAAAACGAGTTATGTGCAGAAACCAATTCTATTACACGACATGAACACATAACACCTATAGTGCGCAATATGATTACCTAGCACGTCGGTCTCGCTAGCCAGTTAGCGGGCAGGGATCGAAGGGGCAGCGCCCTTGTAATTTTTTTTTGTAACATGAATCCTATTCATGAAATTGCTTTTGAAAATTTCATCGGATTACTCACATTAACTCAATTTTGAACCAAGCTGATCGCCTCGATTTTCCATTGATCAATCATATTGATCGCGTGGGAGATTTTCAGAAAGAACAGCAACTCGGTGTTATCAATTTATACCTCCTCCGAACCCATCTACTACCACCAAAATCGATTGATCTTATCAACCATTACCTAAAGCAATCCAATAACATGAACTGATCTAAACTATCATATCATACCATTAATAGATCCACTCTACAACCACTACATATCAACTATATGCGACCAATCCAAATAAAAAACTACACGGGATGGATCTAATACCATTGTTGGGATACGGGTAGGCTACACCAGCTTAGATTAAAATTTTCTACCACATAAATCAGGAAGCCATGCGAGTAAGAGATACCACTAGATGCACAGTGCAGCGGAAGTAGAGTTGAAGCAGTTGATTCAACGAAGAGCACGTCGGTGTAGTGGTAGTAGTCGATTGTCCTCTGGCCAATCGTTTCCTTCTCGCGATCGTCCCGATCAGCATCGTAATCACAGCAACGCCTCTACAAGGTCCACATGTTCAAGGATGGAATACCGTTCACTGGCGTGCTAGCACCAGCACGCACAGCAAGGGTTACGAGAGGTGGCGGCTAGGGTTTCGACCGGTGTGTTTCAGGATGCCTCCCTCAGCCCCGCACCTCTCTTCAAATGGCCTCCAATTGGATTCTTATCCGATACGAGTGGAGATTGAATCCCACTTGGAAACTATCATCCGGTTCCTTATCTTTCTAGCCCATTAAATGTGTGACCTTGTAGGTTCATGTATATTTGGCCATGGGCTGAAAAACTTCTTTTTGGCCCATAAGTCGGTAGCTGTCCCTAGCAGGACATAACGACTCCAAACTTACATAAAGATCATATCGAATGAACTCATATAGTTCTTATGTACCAATCCCTTACCTCATGATACTAGATCGAACTCAAGACGAGAAGTGTGCCATCATATGATAGCTCAATTCTTCACTCAAAGTTGTAGTGGATTACTCAGTTGTGATTGACTCCTCAACCACATTCGGCATGGCCATACACTTTCTTAATCCAACCACATCGGGGGCCCCAAAGATATCTCTCCTATTATATGGAAGGGGCAAATTCCATCTTGATCGCTCATATTCCTTTGCATATTTCATAGTAAACCCGAAAACTACCTTTATAACCACCCAGTCACGAAGTAGTATTTGGTAACCCCTAAGCAAACTATTACATATGTAGAAAATCATGACAATATCAGGTTTAAGGATCCTATATACACTATGTATGAGACAAATTAATGACATTTAAGATATAACAATTCTCGTAGTGTCTCATGGTGGGTCAATCCAATATCATATTCTCTAACATGTGTCCATATTATTAATTTGATATCGCATATCCATGATCCGTGAAACATGATCATCAATCAATACATATGCTGGTCTGTAAATCATAATTGTCCTATATAATGATATAAAATCAGGGATAGTTTAAAATAACATCAAAACATGATTAAAGAGTTCCACGAATAAGTTACATACTTGTTGATTAATATGAAAGATATTTATTCAAAAGACAAAATAATATATTGTGTAAAAAATTATAAACATAAAAATAATATA
Organism: Dendrocalamus latiflorus; assembly: GCA_017311315.1. Classification (NCBI taxonomy): domain Eukaryota; kingdom Viridiplantae; phylum Streptophyta; class Magnoliopsida; order Poales; family Poaceae; genus Dendrocalamus; species Dendrocalamus latiflorus. The sequence goes on from CM029631.1 coordinate 2,503,410, forward strand.
ATTATCTTGGTGATTACATCTGTCACATATCACTAACATAATTAAAGTTGCCTTGCACGAGTACGTTGGAAAAGGCTAGCTAGCTTGAGGTTGTATCACTGCATGGGAGCTGATTCATAAAGTCCACACGTATGATAGGAAAAAAAAAAGTAATTTCGGTTTTCTCGACTCATGCGGTGTAAACTTATCTGACTAGTCACCCCCACTGACAGTGACATGTTTTTGATAGAGCTCGATTACTTTTAAAAGAGCTCAAGTCCTTCCAAACAAATCTAATTTTAAATTCTACTTTGGGATTAGGTCCGGCTGGTTTCCGCTTATGGTTTATATTTTAATATTTTGTAATTTTATTTTTCCCTAGTTTTTTTTTGGTTTTTTCGTACTTGTTTGTATTGTCTATGATGGACTAACTTGTGTTTTCTATTTTTTTAATTTTTTAAAAATATAATTACGTCAAAAAAATCACCAACAGTTTTAATACAAAATAAGCCAATTATAGTATAAAATAAATCATAAATAAACTTATTTCAATTGACTGAGCGCTCGATTAACAGCATTTGGTTGGTGCAACATAATTAAGTTCAGTAGTCTGAGTGAAACTCAGAGAGCTAGCCCGTCTACCTGCAAGCCTTCGTAAACAAACAAGGAATTCTGAAAAGATTAACCTCTAGCTGTTAAATCGATGGCGGCAGGTCACTTTCTCCGAATGCAACGTCTCTACAAATCAATCGCTAGTCACCGCTGCCGCTGCGTTCCACTTCCAACCTCCTCGCGTACGTTTCTCACCGTGGCATGGAGCCATGAGGTCGACATGAGCGCGACAGCGGCCGGCCGGCTGGCCCACGCCGCTTGTACCGATGTGAGCCGTGAATCAGACGCCGTGTACACGTCCCACGGCCCCAGCGAAAATAGCGAACAGGTAATCGAAGCCCCCACGCACACGTGCCGGACGATGGACGGAGCGCGAGCGCAAGTAACCAGAGGCACGTCGCGTCGTCCGCGCGCCTGTGCTGTGCGTACGCGAGCCTGTCCGTCCGCGCGGGGGAAAAACACGTCCGCGAAAGCGTCCCCCCGCCGACCGGCGCGCGGGGCCAGGTGCGCGGCGCCGATTGGCTGCCCCCGCGCGACAACAAGGTTTAGGCAGGAGGAGCGCGTCTCGACTCCTATCTGAGCTGTCCGCCCCAATCCTGCTCTTCCACGTCGTGCACGACCATACTTGCACACGAATTAAACTAGTATTATGATTTCAAAGACTAGTTAATCCCGTCGACTTCTTGATAATTGTCCTGTAGCAACCCGTTCGATCGATAGAGATTAGTAAACAATAAGGACGTGGGAAGATTGGTCTTTTCTTTTGGTGCATGCTCCACTGCTATTTTTCTTTACTGTATGCACATTAACGAACATGTCCTTTTCAATTTCTAAAAACTGTTTTTCAGTTTTTTATAATAATTAGTTTTCAAAAGAAATATATTTTTAAAAACGGATTCTACAAGTTGTGTAATACATACTGTAACGACTTCATTTATATCGGTCAAAATTATATGCAATTTTCTATTACTCTATATTCTCTTACACAAATAACCTAAAAGGTATAAACCACAACAAAAAACTGTAAATCGAAGCAAAAAAGAATATGTCCGTACATCTGCTTTTGGTAGGAGTTTTGTAGAAAAGTGTACATGAAATTGTGTTGTTCACTCTTGTCGTGTCAGTTGCTCCTTAAAATGCACACAAAGCTCCATATACGTGAGAGTGTGTTCTAATGTCATGCACATGGAAATGCAAAAATTACCGTCAAACTCTACTGAACTTTCAAGCTCCAAACACACATGGTGATCGGTTCGGCTGAAAAGTTTGTGGCTTATGGCTGAAAACACTGTAGCTGGCTGAAAAAAGCACTGTAGCTGAAAGAGGCTTATTTAGCATAATTAAATTTAAAAAAATTTAAAAATAAAAAATATGTTAGCCCATTACGTATAATACAAACAAGTACGGGAAAAAAAGAACCGGCAAAAAAGCTCAACAAAAAGCCAAAAGTTCAGAAAAAGACGAAACTTATGAATAGTGAAAAATAAGCCAGAAGCCGAAACCGAGTTGATCAGGGCCAAAAGGACGTCCTTTTATTTTTTGATCAGACTCCGTTACTACTAGACGAGCAAGCTATAACTCTTTCAAACCCTACAGAACACGAGACACAGGAAAAAAATTTTATGGAAAAAACTATGCACACATAAAGATGAAAAATGAGGAGAATTACAAATACAAAAAACTTTAGCATATTTTAACTATGCGACTACAAATTACATATATAAACTAAGAAATAATAGCTTATAAAGAAGAAAAAACATCAAATTAAGAGCGATTGATCTAGCCATTGACACATCTGCCATGGCTTGATAATGCATACTCAGCACCGGTCTGACGCAGTGCCTACCTACACCTCGACTGAACTGGTTCTTATCCTCCCAAAAGAGACTGATCGGCTGTCAGCCTGTCACAGCACTGCTAGCTACTGCTAACATGTACGTACTAATTTACCGTCCACTCCTAATTAACTCCCCACGCGGCCACGCTGTCCGTCCAGCAAGAAACATTTCCCTAATCCCTATTATCCATCTTGGAATTAAAGAAGCACCCATTAGCGATATCGCCAATCTCCAGGCAGTGCACGGAAAACACTCGCCTTCTCTTCTCACTGAGACCAAAAACGCACTGTGCATGCACTAGCTTTGGCCCTTACCACGCCCGACAACTACGTGTCATCCCTGCGCGCCAATGGACAAGCTCGACGCGGCCCCATCAGCCATCGCCTTCGCCTGACCCGCGCATGTTGATATACCTCACCACGCACCACGGCGCACCGCGCACATACGATTTAACAACACGTACACCGCAAGAACACGGCGCTTCTTCTCATTCATGGTGGCGCCCTCCCGCCGGCGACGACCACCGCGCGGCTAGCACATGTTGCATGAGCAGCAGGCACCACCATTGGCGCCAACGTCCGAAGATGCCGCCGCCGAGGACGACGAGGTCACCACGTTCCGCGACATCCACCCACTGACGCCCGCGACCACGCCGACACCCCCCACGCGCGCGGGATCCGCGTCCTGGGACACCGCCAGCCACCGGTCCTTCTCATCCGAGGAGCAGTTCATGACGATGAGCCGCGAGTTCACGGCCATGGTCGCCGCCGGGGCGACCATGCAGACCAACACCAACGGCAGCAACAACGGCGGCAGCTACGACGTCGGAGCTAACAACGACGGCGTCGACCAGCTCACCAGCATCGGCGAGGACGAGCTGGAGGAGACCAACCCGCTCGCCATCGTGCCAGACAGCCACCCGATCGCGACGCCGGCCAGGAGCAGGGCGCCCCTGGAGGTGGTCCCCGCGGGGTCCGCGCCGCCGCCGGTGGAGGCGCGGCAGGTGAAGAAGGAGGAGGTGGAGACGAAGGTGACGGCGTGGCAGACGGCGGAGATGGCCAAGATCAACAACCGCTTCAAGAGGGAGGAGGTCGTCATCAATGGCTGGGAGACAGAGCAGGTGGAGAAAGCCTCCGCATGGCTCAAGAAGATTGAGGTAACTACAGCAGACGCAAGAAAAAAAATCTTTTTTCTTTGCAGTTTTTCTAATGAAAATTTCACTATGCAATAGTTGCTTTTGAGTCTTAATTTGCATGTTCTCATGAGTACATGCAGCCTTATCATCTTTGCTTGTTACGTTGTGTGCATCAAGTATTAAATAACAACAACAACATAGCTTGACAATCCTTTCAATTAACATGGTTTTAGGTAGATTCTCCATACAATTAGCATATGTCTGATTTGTGATGAACAAACCAAAACAAATCAGAGGACTATAAGTATCTCCAGAACTCATAAACACATTCAGTCCTCTTCCCTAAAAAAAACTTCAGCTTTGCAACACTAGAGTAGCAGTTATCGTTCTTGATTTGACAAAAGTTACAGAAGTTATTAATATCCGTAAGGAAACAACAACTTGACGTTAGAGGTAGTAACATCAGAGTTTCTCCATTGCCCCCCTTTTCGGGTGCAGGCGTGTACATCAGATGAGTTAGTTACAACTCAATCATGCAGCGTTCTGTTGTCCTCGTCAGCGAAAGGCGACTGTTCTGACCATCATGGATCTTTAACACGTTGATTTCAGTGTTAGGAGAACGGTCTTTGTCCAGGAGAACTGTGCATTTGGCTTTTGACGTTTGCTTTCTTCTCTTCTGCAAATCAGGCTTAGATATGCTCCAATTCTGTTCTCCTAAACGTCCATTCTTGATCTTGATCACCGTATAAACAGTGCTTTTCTATAGCATCCTCCATGCCTCCTTGTTCCAAATGCGACCTACTTACAGATGTTGTGTTTACTCCCTTACACAGAGAAAGCTGGATGAGCAGCGTGCCAAGGCGCTCGAGAAGACGCAGAACGACATCGCAAAGGCACGGCGCAAGGCGGAGGAGAAGAGGGCGTCCGCGGAGGCCAAGAGAGGGCTGAAGCTGGCCAAGGTGATGGAGCTGACCAACTTCATGAAGGCAGTCGGAAGGGTGCCCACAAAACGCTCCTTCTTCTAGCCTCCTGTCGCCCTGTCCCTTCTGATGTGTTCCTGAATGCTTGTGTGCTAAATCTGTTTTTTTGCATATGGTCATAGCTAGTTCTTTGTGTGGTGTATGCTGCATCCGAGAACCTAATTGTAAAAAAAAGTTGTATGTCTACTGTTGCCATGCTTGTGCTCACAGAGTGGCCCTAGTTTTTTTTTCTTGGCATGTATCCATATGGTATAAATGATTTCTTTGCGTAATCTTGGAAACATTCAGAACACAACACTGTAAAAAGCTACATATTATACTTTTTTACCCTATAGAGGACTACAAGATGTGAAACGATAAGCTTTTTGAAAGAGTTTCAGATGATTTGGGTTTTGCAGTTAACAACTCGATTGCTCTGCTGCTTCTCTGTTTTCTATTTATATATAGCCAAAGGTATTTTCGGATGGTGAATAGTACACAGATTACACGCTACATGCTGCGCTTTTGTCGTGATCTTCAATTACAATCTTTAGAACAAGGAAGCTTCAGATAACATACGGGATATTCAGAGATCGCAACAGATGGTCGTTAACTAGCGTATCAACTAAGGATTTGTATCCATTACTTCTAACATCCTACCTCAATATGGACGTTAGGAAGCGACGTTCAGATTGCTTCTGAATCTTTGAAATAATTGAACGAGCAATGGTTTGGTGAGGACGTCTATGACCTGATCTTGCAAAGAAATGAACCTGATGTCCAACGCCTTGCGTGCAACTCTTTCTTGAACAAAATGGTAGTCGGCCTCAATATGCTTTGTTCTTCCATGAAAGACATGGTTTGCAGTCAAATAGAAATCCCCTAGATTATCACACCAAAGACAAGATGCACATGGTAATGAGATACCAAGTTCACCTAGAAGAGCTTGAATCCACATGATTTATGCTATTGCATTTGCAATCGATTTATACTCTACTTTAGTACTGGATCTCGATACTGTGGGTTATTTGCTAGAGCTCCATGATATAAGATTTGCACCATGATATATAGCATATCCTCATGTACTCCTTCGATCACCAGCACACCCAGCCCAATAAGTATTCTCTTTAAGGTATCTTAGAATTCTCTTCATAGCACTCCAATGCTTGTTAGTCGGTTGTTGTATAAACTGACAAACCTTATTGACACTGTATGAAATATCTGGCCTTATCGGTGTCAAATACTGCAGCCCTCCTACTGCATTTCTATATTTTTCAACTTCTCTATCAGACAACACTTTGCCTTGAGACTTCTTAAACTTCTTTCCTACAACTATGGGTGTTGAAATTGATTTGGCATGTAACATATCTATCATCTTAAGCAGATCTAAGATGTACTTATGTTGGGAAAGAACAAGGCCATCAGCTATGCTTTTCACCTCAATGCCCATGAAATAATTGACCAATCCAAGATCTTTAACTGCAAACTCTTGTTGCAGCTATTTCAGTAGATTATTAGTTGCATGAATCGAAGAGCTAATGATAATAATATCATCAACATAGATTAACATGTATATAACAACTCCAAATTGCTTGAAGATAAATAGTGAAACATCTGCTTTTGAGGAGACAAAACCAAGATCGAGAAGTTTAGAGCTTAACCTGGCAAAGCATGCACATGGCGCTTGTTTGGGTCCATAAAGAGATCTCTCTAGTTTGCACAAGTAATTGGGATGCACTGGATCTTCATAACTGGGTGGCTGACTCATGTATACCTCCTCATCCAAGGCACTATGAAGAAAAGCATTTTGTTTATTTATTTGTCGCATGTTACATCCCTTTGTGATGGACAAGGAAAATAGCAGCCAAATCATTGTGTGTTTCACCATAGGACTAAAAGTATCCTCGTAGTCAACCAAATACCGTTGTTTAAAGCCTTTAGCTACTAGCCTTGCTTTGTATCGATCAATGCTATTGTCTGCCACTCTGCCTTGTGCTTGACTTTGAATACCCATTTACACCCAATGATGTTAAGCTCAGGCTTCAATGACACCAAGCACCAAGTTTTATTCTTCTGCAGGGCAGCAAACTCATCATCCATGGTTGTCTTCCCCTCTAGAACTTGCAGTGCTTCAACATGTGAGGCAGGTTCATCTGTATGCTCTTGGACTGTTGTTGTCATATAAGCCACAATGCCGTCAATTTGCTACTTTGGTTGCTGAATATTGTTTTTCAAGCACGTGCCATAACGATGAGCTCGTACTGGAATGCTTTCTGATGCAGTGCTTGGTGAAGACTGATATTCTCATATAGCAGTACCTACAGACACAAATTTGATAGGCGATAGAGACTATGGTGCATCATCCATTAGGTCATCAATTGATCTATTAATAGTACTGTCGTCATCTAGAGGAAAGAATTGGTTATAAGAACCGGCACAAGAATTTGAGGAGAATCATATGAGCAAGCAGTGTCAACTATATTATATGAGAAAAGGAAAAAAGCTCATTAAATATTACATCCCTAGATATGTATAAGCAGCTAGAGGATGGATCCAGGCACTTGTATCCTTTATGAATGAGATTATAGCCAAGAAACACACGTTCTTTTGAATGAAAAGATAATTTTCTAGTGTTATAAGGTCTAAGACATGGCCAGCAGGACTACAGGAGCAACCAAAGATCCTGAGAAGAGAATAGTTTGGTTTAACACCAAACAATTGTTCAAGAGGACTCATGTTATCAATAACACGAGTAAGAAGTCTATTGATAAGATACGTGGCTGTTAAGAAGGCTTTGCCCCAGAATTTGAGAGGCATATAGGATTGAGAAAGAAGAGCTAGACCAGTGTCGACAATATGACGATGCTTTCATTTGGCCAACCCGTTTTATTGATGTGTGTGAGGACATGACACCCTATGTCCAATGCCAAGATTATCAAAGAATTTGTGTAACTTTTGGTACTCCCCACCCCAGCTGGATTGAACACACTTAATTTATTTTCCAATAAGCTATTCAACATGTTTTTGAAATTGTAGAAACACATGGAATACATCAGATCGTGATCTCAACAAGTAAATCTACTAAAATCATCAATGAAGTTCACAGAATACTTATATCCACACACAGGTTGAGGTGCAGCACTCCAGACATCGGAGAAAACAAGTTCAAGAGGGAACACAGAAGTATGAACTGAAGAACTATAAGGTAATTGATGACTTTTTGCCTGTTGACATGCATTACATATGGATGTATGTGTGTAAGATAATACATGCAACTTATTGAAGAATAAAATAGATTGAACTACTTGGGAAGATGGGTGACCAAGACGTACCATTACTCTTTCCATACTTTAGTGCTTGCTAGAGCAACCTTGGAGGACCCTAGTGTTTTAAAGGGGTAGAGACCAGACTCAGTTTTGCCATGGAAGATTTTTTTTCTTCGACACTTGATCCTCGACAACAAAGAAATCAAGGTGAAACTCGATAAACACATGGTTATCACGAGTCAGCTTATGAACTAAAATAAGATTTTTAGATATTTGTGGCACATGAAGAACTTTCTTAAGACCAAGAGGGGAGGCGGTAGTATTATAGAGTAATGACCAATGTTTGAGATGTGCAAAGTTGCTCCATTGTTGACTTGAACCTACTCAGTGCCATTGTACTTTTCATGGACTGTCAACCGATCTAGATCAGTCGTGATGTGATCAGTTGCACCGGTATCCATGTCCCAATTTGGATCTACCTGATAAGAAGTTGTGTATGCTACAACAACTGATGGTGGATGAATATTGTCTGATTGGTATGAATGGTCAAAGTGATGGTAGCACTTGATGGCAGTGTGTCCAATTTTGCTGCAGACTTGACAAGTTGGACATGCCCCATGACCTCTAGAGTTTGCTGACTATTGATGCGCCAATGGTTGGATTTGCCATGGTTGCCACGACCGCGTCCTCCTTGGAATCCTCTTCCTCTGGCAATGAAATATGCCGAGGAGCTAATGAAATTTGGCGAAGAACTACCTGGATTTCCAATGTTGCCAATCTAAAGCTACGAGTCAGAATTGTTTAGCTCCATACGCAATTCATAACTCATCAGATGGGCATAAACATCATCTAGAGTAATATTTTCTGATCTTGTGGTTATAGAAGTTACTAACGAATCATAGTTAGATCCCAAACTAGCAAGGATATAAGAGATTATCTCATCTTCCCTGATATGTATAATGGCAGGTAGGGTATCTGCTAGATTCTTCATTTTCTTGAAGTAGTTTGTGGCCGTCATATGCTTCATCTTCATGTTGGCTAGTTGCATCCTTGTTTGAATGACTCGTGCCATTGATCTGGATGCAAACATTCACTCTAATGCCAGCCATGCTTCTCGGGAAGTAGACATGAACATGACATTAGTTAGAGTGTCTTCAATTAGCATGGAGAATATTTCGCTGAGGACCATCTGATCCTAGTTGTACCAGGTCACGTAGGCCAGATTCACAACCTTGGAGATGCCTGCTTCTGTCATGGTTGTGATCATCTGAGTAGGACACTCGAGAGTGCCATCTACATACCCAAGGAGTTTATAGCTTCGAAGTTATGGCAAGAACTATGCTGTCCAGAGCATGTAGTTGTCCTTGCCAAGTTTGATGGTGACTACATGGTTAATTGGAACGGAGGGCACCAGATTGATGGCAGGAGACGAGGACAAGAATGTAGATGGAGAAGTGAAGTTGGTAGTCATTGCCCAACCTTTAGCTCTGATACCATGAACAGTTTCAGATGATTTGAATTTCACAGTCAATCAACTTGATTGCTCCGCTGCTTCTCTGTTTTCTATTTATACACAACCGAAGGTATTTTCAGATGGTGAATAGTACACACGGATTACACGCTACATGCCGCACTATTATCGCGATGTTCAGTTACAATCTTTAGAACAAGTTTCAAATAACATATGGGATATTCAGAGATCACAACAGATGATCATTAACTAGCATATCAACTAAGGATCTGCATCCATTACTTCTAACACTTTTCTTGGTTTTTGCTACATACATCCATCTATTTCCATGACTAGTCCATTTCTTCTGCTCTCCATATATCTAGCTCAAAGTAATCAGAATCTAATATGTTTGCTGTCTTCAAGAACTATCACAGATGTTTGCGCACACATATATATACATATACATACATCTTTATTTTATATATATATATATATGTATGTATGTGTGTGTGTGTGTGTGTGTGTGTGTGTGTGTGTGTGTATAGTGTGTGTGTGTGTGTGTATCACACTGTATTTTCGGTCATATACCAACCAACATGATTGATGGATAAGGACAGCTCAGACTAGTGAGACAGAGGGACTGTTCTTTTTGGCTGCGGCTTATGACTTTTGGACTGTTTGTATGAGAGATTACAGAGTAATAGAAACTCATATGTGGTTTTTGCTAATATAAATGAAGTCAGTAAAGTATGTACTACAATTAACTAGTAGAACATATCTTTAAAAAAAATACTCCGTTTAAAAGTTAGTTACTGTAGAAAAACCGAAAAGCAGCTTTTAGAAGCTGAAAAGAACAAGCCAGAGCCCTCACTACCCTGCTCTGCACGTCAGTACATTTGCCCTCTTCCACATGAGAACGCCGATTTAATTCGGGGAATCATTTCTACGACGTGAATCATGAAAAAGGACCGGTGTGATTGATAGACTGTGATAACCGAACTACAGAATGGATGGGCTTGGCGTCGACAAGGAAAGGGAGACGGCATCATTCTTTTCGTGGCTGTAAACATCGGCAATGGCGAGATGCTACCCGGATCTCGCTGGCACTTACCGGACTCCAGGCGTAACGGATGGAGACCGTCACCGTGGACGGCGAATTCTCCCTTAATATATAACTTGCGACGTGCTAGCTAGTCAAGATGATGATCGCTGCAGAGCCGTGTGCCAGGAGAACGTGTGGCGCCATCTGCCGGTCGTTTTCAATAATGGGATGACTTGGTTAGAGTGCGAGAATTAAGATCCTGATTGGAACGCAGTAATTTTATGGGCATTTTGTAGTAATTTTCAGAGGAAACAGAATCGAAAAAAATTTCCACTTTCCAAACGGGCCTTCACCGTGGAACTTGGGCGAAACATGAGGTGTGTGGATCAGATGGTTGTAGCACCTGACTGAAGAGGTGAAGAGACGGTCCGTGTAGAAATGGTCTGCACCATCCGGGCCACAAGCCCACAAAACCGGGTCGTTGTGTTGTCATGTAGGAAGTCATACCATGGACCGGGCCATGTAAACGCCTCATTTTCCGGGCCAGATTTTCTTATCCGGGCCGAGACTTAGGCCCAGGAGAACTGTCGGCTTAGGAATGGCGAGCCGCACGAGGCAAATCCCCCGTCCACGAGCGACTCCGGCAGCCACAGCCCAAGCGGCGGGCGGCACCACCGTCCTCCGGCCCTCTCTCCTGTCTGTCTCCACACAGACACGGACCACACTGCCCGGCTCGGCCCCGCCGAGGAGGAGGAGGAGACCACGGCCGCGGTCACCTGCACGCGCGAATCCGAGGCCCCGCGTCTCGAGCCCCGGCGGCGCCATGCTCCCCTCCAACGGCAAGAGGTGATCACGCACATCGACCATCTACTTCTGCTCGCCAGCCCGGCCCTCTCTCTTTTTCTCCGCTGTTTTTGGTGAGGATTTTAGTAGTAGCGGTTAATCTTACCAAGCTTGCTTCTTAGTAATCTGGACTGTCTTGTGCCTGGAACCCTGTGCTATTGCTCGGACAGGTTGGGTGGTTTGATGGGAAATTAAGTGGAAAATTTTGTTTAGATTGCTGGAATTAGTTGCCTGGCCAGGTTCCTGCTCGTTGTAGCTGTTCTTGGATGGGATGATCAGTGGCTAGTTACTAGGGTTTAGGAACAAGTGCTTGGTGGTGTAATCTTTATGGGTAAGCCTTTCTTGTTGCTGCAAGGAACTGCTCTTGTTGGTTAAAATGCTTGGGTGTGGTTTTGGAATGTGCGGTTCCTTTACTTAGCATCTGAGCAATTTGGCTGGTGAATTACCTTCGATCGTATTATTTTATTTTTGTTACAGTTGATTCTTCAGGCCACGCTCAGAATCCAGCCGCTCCAGTTTAGAAACTTAAATTGCTGGTCGCTGATAGCTTCTGTTGTTTTCTAATTGAGTGATTACGGAATAAGCCGCTAGGATGGAAGGTTGTCGTTCCGATATCTGAATTCTGAATTAGTATTCGTATCTGAATTCATGGATATGTTAGCGAGGTATAATCTTTTGTGTTGATTAGAAAAGGTGCAGGTTTAAGGCACTATTGCTGCTTTAGTGTTTCCACTTTCCAGGTTTCGAAAACGTACCATAATTTGTAGACAGCCTATATCACTTTACTGCCAAAATCAGAGGACGCTATGGAGATAAAGGATTTTCGCCCAATAAGTTTGATGCACAGTTTTGCAAAAATTGTGACTAAGTTATTGGCCAACCGGCTTGCACCAAGGCTTTCAAGTATGGTATCCTCTAATCAGAGCGCTTTTGTCAAGGGTCGCTGCATTCATGATAATTTCTTGCTTGTGCAACAAACGGCCAAGGCTCTTCACAAACAAAAAGAACCAAGAGTGCTTGTCAAATTGGATATTAGTAAGGCTTTTGATTCGGTTTCATGGCCATTCCTCTTGGAAGTGTTGAGGCACTTGGGTTTTGGTGATGTTTGGTGTAACACCCTCTCTAAGTTATTTCGATCCTCATCTACGCAAATTCTAGTGAATGGTGAACCGGGGGAGTTGATTCTTCACCAACGTGGACTGCAGCAGGGAGACCCTTTATCTCCCATGCTTTTCATAATCGTCGTGGATGTCTTGAGATCTCTCATCAAGCGAGCTAGTGATCAAGGTCTGCTTCAGCCGTTGTTGAGGCAAGGAAATGGACAGCGAGTCTCCTTATACGCTGATGATGTAGTACTCTTTCTTCAACCACGGGTGGAGGAATTTGATTTGGTCAAGGAAGTTCTAAGGGTGTACGGGGAAGCTTCTGGGTTAGTTACAAATATAAGGAAATGTTCGGTCACTCCAATTCACTGTAATGAGCCAGAAATTGCAATTGTTCAAGCTTCCATGCCATGCGTTGTAGTGGATTTTCCTTGTAAATATCTTGGATTACCTCTGTCAGTCAAGAAACTCTCTAAGATTGATTTCTATAATTTGATGATAAGGTCGCTAGCCACTTACCTGGATGGAAGGCAGCAATGATGCATCCAGCAGGAAGAACAACTTTGGTCAAGGTGATTCTGACGGCTATACCTGTCTATCACTTCATTGCGTTGCAAAGTCCGAAGTGGGTGATAAAAGCAATTGACAAGATCAGGAGGGGTTTTCTTTGGAAGGGACGGAAGGATATCAAGGGAGGTCACTGCCTGGTTGGATGGGATCGTGTGTGCAGACCCCTTGATTTAGGAGGGCTTGGAGTACTTAATCTGGAAGTTCTTGGTTGGGCTTTACAAATGAGGTGGTTGTGGTTGAAAAAGACCCAGCCAGATCGGCCATGGGCAGGATTGGAGGTGCAGGTGCATCCTAATGTCCGGGCTATGTTTTCAATATCCGTGACCTCTATTGTTGGTGATGGCGCGGGAACTTTATTCTGGACTGATCGTTGGCTGCATGGACAATCTATAAAAGACCTCGCTCCAGCTCTCTGTCTTTTGGTTCCCAAACGTGTTTTCTTACGACGGACGGTGCAAGAAGCCTTGACAGAACTCCGGTGGGTCACTGATATTAGGGGAGGAATGCCTTCTCAAGTGTTTTATGGGTATTTCCTGATCTGGGACATTCTTGAGGACGTTCAGCTCTCTCCGGGAGTTCATGATCAGCACAAATGGACACCCTCAGCTTCTGGTACTTACTCCTCAAAATCAGCATATGATCGTTTTTTTGTCGGTGCCGTGAAATTCGAGCCAGCAGAAAGGGTGTGGAAGACTTGGGCACCGCCTCGATGCAAGTTCTTTCTTTGGTTGGCGTCTCTTAATCGCTGTTGGACAGCAGATAGGTTGGCAAGACGAGGGTTGGATCATCCACAGCAATGCCCGTTATGTGATCAAGTGGAGGAGACAATACAACATATTTTGACCTGCTGTGTGTTTACTAGGGAAGTGTGGTGCAAAATTCTGACTTTGGTTGGATTATCGCATCTCACACCGGGACCTAGTGATCTGGTGTTTCAAGAGTGGTGGTGTCGATCCTTGCTGGGGCTGTCTAAACAGCACCATAAAGGTTTTAATTCCTTGGTGATTCTTGTGGCATGGTGGCCATGGAAGCATCGCAATGCCTGTGTTTTCGAGGGGGCCTCTCCAAGCATTCCTAAAATTCTCCAAGAGATTAAGGATGAGGCAGGTCTATGGTGTTTAGCTGGCGCTAGGGGGCTGACTAGTTTTTGGCCCTGAGGCGCCTCGTGGTCGAGTGGTCAAGTGTGTGTTTCACGGGTGCTGTTGTTTTTCTACTGTACTGGTCCATTTTGGACCTTTTTCTTCTTTTTAATATAATGATGCGCAGCTCTCCTGCGCGTTCGAGAAAAAAATTTGTAGATCCATGTTAACGTGCATTGTGCCACCTTTGGTGCATCTACAATGTTAGAAATTTCTTCAGGGAATGCTGGATTAATTTTTGTTCAACATATATACCCAGTATTTTTTGTTCTTGATTTGTGAAGGTGAAGTTTATGAAGACTGAATCGAAATTTGTGTTTAGATATTGCTGTATCACTTCACCTAATTACAAGATTGCATGTATTAGTGTATTGGGCTGTCTATGTTGCATCATTACTCCAGGTCAATTGTTAGTCCAGGTCATGGTTGTCACGGCGAAATCGGCGACCACGGCGAGTGAGAGGCGCCTGGACGCCTAGGCGACGTCCAGCCGACGCCCAGGCGAGCGCCTTAATCCAGCATTCGTGTGGAGCCTGAGTCAACTAAGGTTCTAAACTCGGCACCCTGGACCGCTGCAGTGAGTTGCAATACCCCCTCGGCGTATATTAATGAAGCCAACGACCCTCCGCCTCCTCTCATACCCCCTCGGCCCCTCCGCCTCCTCTCATACGCCGCCGCTTCCCCCGTCTCTCGCTCTCTCTCGTCTCTCCCGACCTCTCCGCTCCCATCTCTCTCTCCCGACCTCTCCGCCTCTCCCGTCTCCCCGCCGCCGCCTCCTCTCCCCGCCGCCTCCGGCTCCCTGCGCCCGATCTCCTAACCCTAGCCGGCGTCAACGGCGGGATCAGGCGAGGCGAGCAGCCACGGCGTCCTCCTCCGGCCGCCAAGACGCCTAGGCGACGCCGTGACAACCATGGTCCAGGTCAGATCTATTTCTACCACATCTAAGCTTGATTTGTTGATAATCAGAGTTCATGGTACTCAGATTTCCAAAAGGTTCCTTAAAAATAATTACAAAAGGCGAAAAACAACAACACTATCAAATTGTAACACCATTGTAGCTCTTGGCTTGAATTCCTTTGCTTCTAGTCTACTTGTTGATATTCATGCCTAGATGAACATAACAAAGTAACTTTTTTATATTTAGTTAACAGCTACTGGTAACTTTCATGTCTAAAAGTTTGTAGATTGAACTTCTGGCTACACAACATGATAATGATACCATAGGTTCTCCTTTCCTGCCTAGTATGGATTGTCAAGTTCCTGTCATTGAGGTCATGTTGCTGACTGCAGATAATGGAAGTGGTGATATTCTCCAGTAGATGGCGAACCCATTGTGCTCAATTGCTCATGTATACAGGAACTACCCATGTCCTGATGTCATATGCATGTGCACAATGTATCATCCATGAGATGTACAAATCTTGGGAATTATTTACTTTATAAAAAATATATGAACTACAGAAATTTTACTTTTTAACTCTGCACACACATTCAGGTTAAAACATGAGACTTTCGTGATTACATTTAGTATTGGCTATCAAAGAATTGATCGCACCTGTTTTTTTTTATTTTTTTCTCGAATACGCAAGAGAGCTGCGTATCATTGTATTAAAGAGAGGAAAGGATCGGCCCCTTACAAACACCACCACCTCACTCCGGGTCGAGCTGTGAGGGGTTGAAAATACATCGAAACGGGAAACCTTATGCAACACACACTAGGGTGAGACCTGACCACGGATAAACCTAGGCTAACCCACAACCCCACCATGACCTAGAGCTCGGAGCCCGCGAGCTCCAGCAATGCACCAGAGATGCTGCTCATCACGAAACAAATGCACTAAGGCATTAATGTTTGGACGAGCTCCTTCAAACACACAAACATTGCGATGCTTCCACAATAACCAAGAGCCCATGATTATCACTGTATTGAACCCCTTTCTTTTGTCTTTTGGAACCCGCTTGCAAACCTTCCTCCACCATTCAGCAAAATGGTGCTCATGACGACCCGGCACACATGTTGAGAAGCCCAAGGGTTCCAAGATCTTAAACCAGAATTCACGAGCAAAGACACATGAAGTGAGAATACGCTGAATGTTTTCATCCGCTTTTATTTTGTTATTTGATCTGGAGTTTACTTTGCTAATTTTGGTGTATCAGTAGTATTAACTATCAAGCATTATTTGTGTTCATCTGTAAACCTTTTGCTCACCTTTTGTGCGTCAAATGGAAAAAAGAGTGGTTTTAGCTTATATACTTGGATATTTGTTAAAATTGATCACACTGAGTATTTTTCTTTGTCTTCACATGCACAGAAATTGATCCAAGCTTATCAAAGCTCACAATATGTATATGCAGTTGCTGTCCCGTAACTATTAAGCATTTATGTGGAAATTCTCTTGTTTGATCATCATTTTCTCAATTCATATCTTCTCTGATGTCAAAACAAAAACAAGTATAGTAGGTGTTTCACACTTGTATACAAACTTCTGGTATTTGTTGCTTATCTCTGGGCATTATTCCATACCCTTATTAGTTCATATATGGAGGGTCTCTACATTGTTGTAGAGGTCAGTTGGACATATGAAATTGAAGACAGGTTTCCTTACCTAATACTAAGTATAAATTCTTCTATGATTCTCTATTGCAGGAAGTTTATGGACAACAGTGACACGCTACCAGTGGGGTTTAAAAGGCCAGATTTTGAGTCAGGTCCACCATTTTTTGGTGCTCACCGAGGATTTAGTATTAAGGAAAACTCAGCTTATGTAGATACATAATCAACACCCGGAATTCCCAGTTGTCAATGTGCGTGGCCTCCGTTTTGACTGCACAGAAATTGATATCTTGGGCTTCTTCTCAGGTCTTGACATACTTGATGTTTCGTTTGTTCACAAAGTTGGCCGATTCAGTGGAGAGGCATACTGTTTGCTGGCGCACCCTTTTCAAGTGGAGCTTGCCCTTCAGAGAAACATGCAGAACATAGGTCGAAGATATGTAGAGGTTTTTTGGAGTAAGAAAGAGGCATATTACAATGCTATTGCTTATGAAATCTTTATCTGTGAAAGGGGTGTTTCATATCGAAGGACAGCACCTCCAAGGCCTAGCTCATTTGGTGATGGGATCGGCAACTTTGAGCACACTGGGATCCTGAGGCTGAGGGGATTGCTGTATTCTGCTGGGCAGAACGAGGTGGCGGAGTTCTTAGAGGACTATGCGCTGTTGGAAGACTGCACCCATATTTGGTTGAACACGGACGGCAGACCATCTGGAGAAGCTTATGTGGAGTTTCGACTCCTGATGACTCTAAAACTGCAATGGAGAAAGACAGGATGACACTCGGGAACCGTTACATCTAGCTGTTCCCTGCAACTCGCGAGGAGGTGGATGTGATGTTGTCTGGTTGATGAGTTAACTCTGCACTGATCATGATAATTCTGCTGTTTTTGTTTTGCGATGGACTGACGGATGAAGAGCGACAGAACTAAGCCCCGCTCCTTGCATTCCTAGCTAAACTTGCGCAATAGATTTGACAAGGTGGTGTAGGAAATGTTGCCATTCTGTTTATTGGTAAGCGCAACCAGGTAGGAAACCCTTGCGTTTAGGACTCGTGGAACATCGTAGGATCATGAGATTAGTGTTTGACTCTTGATGAGATTAGTGTTTGACTCTTGTTTAACTCCGTTGCAATGTACATTGCTCTTGCCTGCCTGGTTGAGTGTTTGGTGGTGAAAAACTGAAAACTGAAATGAAATACCTGGGGGAAACTTCCTGCAGATGGTGGTTGTAAACTTGTAATGTTGTCTGTCATCTGTGTTCAATGATCATTAGAACTTATTAATGCCTGCAGGATCAAAGCGTCCAATTGAGAAGCTATAAATTTCTATGGAATGCTAATTTTCCAAGTTTCTTACTACCAGGAATGGATGGGCCACTGCATTGCATTGCAATGCATGTGACATTGCAGATTGTTGAAAGCACGAAGAGATACACATCAAAATGAGGCTAACTTAGTGAGGGGTAAGAGGATTTAAATGCTTGTGTTGATTGATCTGGACATGTTGCAGACCATGGAACAGTTTCAGGGCCACGAGGTAGGTGTTCGTTCCTGACAAAGAACGGCCTTTCAAGTTTTGTTTTGGAATCTTGTCGTTGGTCCCGGGTTTGATTATGACCTGAGAACAAGTAGTATAACAAGTCAAATTGCACGAGCCAGGCATATGCCCCCGAATCCTGACCTGTACCTTGAATTCTCGTTTGTCGCTGCTGCGAAGTCAAAAGGCACGGGAGAGCATTGGCTTCACCCTGATTGGACGGTCCGGATTGATGCTTATTTGCAAACCAAATCTGTAGAAGAACAGGTGATCAAGCGTCCTGCTTTGGCCTTGAACTAGTACACGGGATCAGTTGGAATATGGGCTATAAGCAAATTCCATGTAGTAGTTGCTATACTGGCAGTGGTGGTACGTAGTACAGTTCCAGCTCTGTTAGGGTACCCCTAGTATTTCAAGTTGTATAATGTCTACAGCTAATAATTAGCTATTTAAATAGAATAGAAGGTGATGTGGCAAAAAGTTAAAGAAAATATAATGGAAAACAATATTTTGTATGAGACATTGCTTGAACACATAAATTAACAAGAAAGACATAGCTAAAATATACATTGTAGAGGAATGTTATGTCTACCTATTAAATATGTGGCATGGGTGAGAAGTGAGAGAAGAGAAAAGAAAAGTGAGAGAAGATATAACGTTGTGCATTGGAGAAATTATATCTTTAGTTATTTTAAAATGATGTAAAAGATATAAATATAGCAAAGCAGTATCTTGCATGGCGAATATTATGGCGTGCGTGTTCGATGTCTCGCAGTCTGCGTGCTGTTCTTCCCCCGCCAGTCGCTGCGAGGACGCAGACAGGATGATGCCCCATGAGCGTAACGGAGTTCGTTGGCTCGTCGAGGATTACAAGGAATTACGGGAATGCCCCTCCGGCCCATCAGCCGAGCCCGTGGCGTCGGTGGCGCCTCCTCCGGCTTCGCAGACGGCGATGGTTCATTCCGTTCATCCACCGAGGTCGCAGAGGCACCACGCGCTTTTACCTGTGGGCTTTGCATCAACGTGTCGGTCGGTAAGTTTTGCTAGGCTCACCCACAAGTGTAGCTTTTTTCTTCCTCGCAAAAAAGAAAAATCGTGTAGTTTTCTTTCTACAGGTAAGAGCATTTCTTTACTTTTTTTTTTGTTCTTATAGCGTTTCTTGACTTAGCTAGTCACAAAATGGTCTATCTTATATGTTGTGAAGTGGTGTTGGTATGGGGTGGATATCGAGCTAACTTCTCACTTTTTGGAGCTTTTTTTGGATTTGGTACAGTTTGATTTAATATCATTTTATGTATGGTTTAAAAGTATTTTTGGAAATGAGCTAACGAGCCAAGACGAGCTAGAGCAAAATTAAAATTCATTTGAAATCAACTCATTTTAATATTTAACCATTAACAACATAATTAAAACAATTTTAAGCCGAGCTAACGAACCACACTAATAAGCTTTTTTGCCACCTTAGATGTTGGCACGAGTGGTGGAGGAAATGAACAGTTCTGGGTTATTGGAGGTGTGTCTGCACATCTATTTGCTGCCTTCCAGGGTCTCCTGAAGGTGCTTGCTGGTATCGACACCAGCTTCACTGTCACCTCAAAGGCCTCTGATGAAGAAGGCGATTTTGCTTTGTTCTACATGTTCAAGTGGACAACTCTTCTGATCCCACCGACCACTATTTTGATCATCAGCCTGGTCAGTGCTGTTGCTGGTATCTCCTACGCGATCAACAGCGGTTACCAGTCATGGGGGCCGCTCTTTGGGAAACTCTTCTTCATCTTCTGGGTTACTGTCCATTTGTACCCCTTCCTCAAGGGTCTCATGGCCCGGCAGAACCGCATGCTGATCATTGTGGTCGTCTGGGCCATCCTCCTCGCATCTATCTTCTCCTTGCTGTGGGTTCGTAATTTCGTATTGATCCATTCACCACCCGGGTCACTGGTCCAGACACCCAAAAGTGTAGCATCAACTGCTAGGAGAGTGGAAGATATTAAGGAATGTCTATACAACATTTGACTATTTTTTAGGATAAAAACAGTTAGATTGATCTGGGACATTAGATTTCTATTCAACGGATCCACTCATACAAGTCGCCCTAAAAAAATAACCCCCTCCAAAAAAATGATCTAGGGCGTTGGATCTCCATCTAACGGCTAGGAGAGTGGAAGATATTAATAGGAACAGAATTGCCGCCCATTCTGTTGCAAGTTATTGGCGGGTGACTCTGTTTGTTGTTTACCAGCTGATCTTGGTTGTCGGAAGGCTACTTACGTATTAATGTGTAGTACCTTGGTGTTCCTCTGTCGATAAGTTAGTAGAACTATTTTGCTGCAAAGTGCCTGACAATATCTAGGAATTTTGCACCTTAAGAAGAGGGACAAGCTGATTTAGTACATTCACTCGAGCCTCTTCTGAGAATATCAAATCAACATTAAGCCTGAAGTATCAACTGCTGTTGCTTTGTATAAAAGAATTTACAATAATGTAACGTGAAACAACTGACAAATACACTGGTAGGCACACTGTATTGCAGGTTCCTGGTAGAAACCCGAAGGGTACTTGAGCTATGTATGCATGACTAGTTCTTTCTGACACACTTTACAACCTTTATACATGTTAATAAACTTGTCAATTCCAATTCGCCCCTTAGTTCTTGGCAGTGCAGGGCTGTGGAACAACAGTTCCAGATTTTCTCCATCTTGCATTCTGACAGGTGCTCTCCGTGTCGCCCTTGGCACCCTCCATTTTTAGGTCGATGTTCTGCAAGACGATGTCATTGCATGGGACATTCTTGCTGCAGTTCAGGTTAATGGCATCCTTGGAAATGGTTGTCCCTCTGATATTCTTGAAGACCACATTGCTGACCTCCACTGCTGATCCCTGAGAGCATGGTAATTTTCATACAATGTGTCATATGCAACTTGCTGATTGGTGAGTACACACTTGTGTCAAATAAAAGATTGATAGTGAGATGGACAGTGTTCTCATACCTGTGTCTTGCATGGCTTAGCCGAGTCGCAGTAGTTCTGGTCAATGATTATTGGGTTCTTGACATTATCCATGATCATGTTTTGGAAGATGATATCCTTTGCGTACCCACTTCCTCCCTGCATGGACAATTTTAGCAAAAAACAAAAAGAGAGAGGAGAAAATATATACAAATTAGAATTGCATTTTTTCCTAGACTAATTTAGGATTCATTGGACAACTGAAACTTGCACTCACCTGCCACGTCTTGATGCGGGCTCCGTTGGTGGTGCCGTACAACTGCACCGTGTCTATGTAAACACCAGATACCTCGGCCCTGGAGTTGTCATCTCCCAAGCTTCCAATGCTGATCCCATGCCCTGGGCCACACACAACTCTGGTCACATGCAGATCATGGGTCCCATTCTCGATCGACACGCAGTCATCCCCTGCAAGACAAAATCCGGCAGAAACGACCCAAAACTTAACAAAAATTCAAACATTCAACAGCATTTCATACAAATTTGATTTCTGGACTCGTCATTTTTACCGGTCTTGATCATGCAGTCTGCGACTTGCACGCCTTTGCTGCGGGTGACGTGGATGCCGTCGGTGTTCGGGCTCGTGCCGGGCGCCGTGATCGACAGGCGGGCCAGCTGCACGCCGGTGCAGTCCTCGACCGACATGTGGATCTGCTGGCTGTTCACTATCTTCAGATTCTCCACTCTCAAATTTGTGCACAATTGGAACGTCAAAGCCTGTCAAATTCATATATAGCAAACACGTTCATATGTAAGCAGTAAGCTACGTCGAAATTTGAACGGGAGAGAAAAGGATCTGCATGTATGTAGCACACGTACCGTTGGAGCCCCCTTGCATGGCTGAAAGAGAAAAAGAAAGGGGGTCAATTGAACTATGTTAGAACGCTTTCCAATTAGCATAACAAAATTAATATACATAACACGAAGTCAAGGTCCATGCAACGTGCAAACATATGATTGGTACTACCATCACATCATCGCATTAAGAAAGTGGCGCCGATTAAGTAGTGAATTAACCACTCCTTAGGCTGATCATGCAACAACTTAATTTCTTCGGTGTACTGCACAGCACACCGCCGTATATCAATTCCTGACGAGCGTACGTGTACGCACGTACGATCATCGAGTTAAGCGCCACACTTACGAGAGCTCTGTTGATCTTGCACGAGTTCTGCCACCAGATCTCGCCGTTGCCGTTGATGGTGCCGCCGCCGTTGACGGTGAGGCCGCTGACGGCTCGGAGCACGATCCAGTGCCTCCTGTTCTTCTCGCTCCAGTCCGACCGGCTTGGAGAAGCCACCAGGGAGCCCTTCACCTGAATACACATAGGTTTGATTTCGGCAAGTTGGAGACACGTTGCATTAGGTAGCTTCCATCGAGAAATGCAACCCGTAATGGAGTAATTTATCTATCAAGCTCACCATGAAGACAATGCTGGATTTGCATGGGCCGGAAAGTGTGAGAAACTTGAGCAGGTAGCTCTTGCCCTTGGGAACGAGCAGAACGGCCGGCCGTGAAGAGGAGCAGGCTGCATTCCATGCCGTCGCCAATGCCTGCATGCATGCAGAAAGGTAGCGCAAACTTAGCAACATTTGTAAAATGTGAAGGGTATTGATAAACATCATCTGGATATTTTCTTCCTAACTATCATCTAAATTTGTGACCATTAGATTAGAGATCCAACGGCCATAAATTCTTCCCCACCCCCTCAAAAAAAAATCTCCCCCTCCTCAAAAAATAATCTCCCCCCTCCAAAAAAAGGGCCGTTGGATCTCTAATCCAACGGTCTCAAAACTGGATGATAGTTAGAAAGAAAACATCAGTGCAAAGCATAACTATATATGACATTCAGAGAGGCAATGGGATTTCACCAGTGTGTCATCGTGCTTTCCATCGCCATGGGCGCCGTAGCTGTCGAGGCTGAATACACTCTGCGTCGACGCCAGGGACCTGCCCCTAAGTGCAACAGCTGATGCATCATCAGAGCTGTTCAACGAGCTCGCATTGTACATAGCAGGCGTGCTCTCGATCCCATTTGCCAAGCTGCCATTGCTGCTCTTGGCTGCAGCCTCCAGCACATGAGCACTGAACAGCACGAGCATGCGAGGCGCCATGAACAACACGAGCATAGTGGCACTCAAGGCCATTATATTTGCAAAGGAAATGAATGCTTATGATCAGTTATCACAAGTCAGAACAAAGACAAGAGCAAGAGGAGAACTGTGCTGAAGTTCTTGGTTGGTGTTTAATTGGACGGATCGAATGATCGATGGATGTGAGTGATGGAGACGAAGGAGTGCTCATGAGGCGTATTTATATACATGCGCAAGCTAGCTGAGAGGACATAGATTTGGCCATTCGGGGGGCCGGGGTTGCGTTGCTTGTGAAGGCGGCGGCAGAGTTTGGTGTCGGTAGATTTGTTTTGGAGTGTGCAAACCTGAACGCATCATCACCATCGGTACGCAGGCTGCTAGCTAGATCCCATAGATTCTTCAGGTATGGCAAGGAGATAAATGTGCCTGAATCTTATCGTCATTCATTTCCTTGCAGGTTTTGCACGGCAAAAATCAAGTTCAAATGGAGCATCAATTATTCCATGTTTCTTTTCCCTCTCGCTATCTGTTGATTCGTTGATCAGTTGATCTACACGTACGTACGTACCACTACGCGCCTACTATGCTGTACGACTTGACATGGCACTAGCTGGAAACTAACTTGTGCGTTAATACGGTACTTAGCCATGCGATTAATCACCTCCTTTAATTTCTATCGGCTATCGGCAATCCATCAATCACTTCTTCCGGAACACGAAAAGTGAATTAAGCAGGAGCCAAGCTAGCCGACGTTACTGCCGCCGCCGTACCAGCGGCCGGCTGTTCGTTCCATCGATCAATCATCGGCGCACGGGAGGCTGATCTGTGAGGTCCACAGTCGACAAAACCGTAGGATCGTAGAGGAGAGTGAATGAGTATAATTCGCAGCAAAAGTTTTTTTTTCATAATTTGCTGTTTTTTTAATTATCCAACCTGTTACACAATAAATACACAAAAATAAGAGACAGCAAAATTGGAAATGAAAAGAAAAAGAATATTTTCTCCCTCTTGGGGTACTGTAGTAGTTACTATTTGGTACTGTTGGTCTGTTGCTACATTACTTTTACTATAATAGATAACCATTTGGTACTACAGCAAATAATAAAACTGCCACGTTTTGGTACTACAGCAAATAAGTGGTGTTAGAGAGTACTCGAGAGTTTTTATGGTTTAAGTTAGAGAGTACTTGAGAGTTTTTATGGTTTAAAACACTTAGATTTTTTAGAGCGGGTGTATATATAAAAGAATGGGGATTCAAGTATTTTTTTTATGGTTCAAAGTACTTATATTTTTTAGAGGGTATATATATAGAAAAAAATCTAAGTACTCTTAATCCAAAAACACTCAAATATTGTTTAATACTTCTCAATAATAAAACTGCACCGTTGCTTTCACCTGATATATAGCTGATCGTGAAAAAACAAATGATGCCGTCGCTTTCAACCTTCACTCTGATGAAAATTTTCTTCCTCCGTGTGTTAGCCGAATTCAACTTCCTGCGCACATGGTCGTGGGACTCGCCGCTGGGAGCCGCTTGCTTGTGCGTCAATTCTTTCGGTTATTTCACGTAAAGAACAACACACGTTTCATGTAAAGAATAAGACACGCAGCACCATGAGCTTTTCTAGTCTCCTCACGCATGTGCACGCGGACAGAAGACAAGAGCAGATGCAAGTATCTCCCTGCGCGAGAGTTCTTCTCGAGGATGACGCAACGTGAATTGGCGTCTCGATGACGGCGATCGTACCGAGATCTGAAATCAAGATGCGCCGAACAATTTATCGGATCTAATTTTTATTATTAGACGAAGGTGTTTATAGCTATAAAGTATCTTTCTAACACTTTTCAAACCATTGTACGAAAATTATGTCTATTCAACATTTTTTCTTATGTTTTATAAACACCATCTAAATATTTTCTTCTTAAAAATCAGCCAACTTTTTTTTTGCCATGTATGCAATATTTTTTGTCCATATTTACAAAATTTTTCACCTATGTATGTAACATTTTTTGGCTATAAAATATTACATATATAGGAAAAATATTGCATACATGTTAAAATATTACATACATAGGTGAAAAATGTTGTAAACATAGGCGAAAAATGTTGCATCTATGGCAAAAAAAAATCTAGCTGATTTTAAGAAAGAAAATATCTGGGTGATTGTTAGACATACCCTTTTTCTTAGGATTAGCCCTCTAACTTCATCTCTATTTATAGTCTATAGTTTAAATTATGATCTTATCCGTAAAATCATAAGTTCTTTTCTAGTTCTAAATAAAGGACTCGAAATGCTTACGTAACACGGAATTTTCAATTTTTATCACACAACCAAAACTTTTGTCACACACGTTACATGACTCAAATAACATTAATAAGCAACACAATTAATTATTTATTATCATAAATATTTTAAAACTAGCCATATGTTCAAACAAAAACCCATCGATTAATCTACCGTTAGCGACATGTGGCACGCGAAGCCATGATTAAGCGATCGATGGAGGAGTCGTCGATCGAACTAGGCCAGCGGGCACTAATTGAAGCCGATCGATGCATGTACCATTAGCTTGTAGTAGTACCATCACTCCATTAATTACGAGCTAGTTCGCCTAATTAATCAGAGAGACACTAACTAATCGCCTCAGAGAAAATAATGGCGTGAGGATGCGAATTGTAACGTGCCATATGGCACTACGTACATTGATACATGCATGCATCATCGTGTCCATACAACACAGAAGAGCCCTCTAGTACAACGTTTTGCCAACCAGGGTAAGCCTTGGCCCGGCAAGTGACCCAGAGTTTGGCGAAACGGTCCATTTATCGATCTACGTTAAACGTGCACAATAGACAATAAAAGGAGGCTATTTAGCTAGTGGTAGTACTTTCGTTCTGCGGCAGGTGATTTTTATCATAGAGTTAACGTTTGTACAAATAAATTAAATATTGATAAGTTATTTTTAAAAAAAGATAAAAAATTATCTTATTGTTTGTTTGAGAGAAGTGTTATAAGCTGAAAAAGAACAAGCCTATATATCACTTAATTAATGGTGCATGCACGCAGTGCGTTTATATCATCAGTTCAGGCCTAACAGGCTAACACGAGTTAGATTCAGGGACTTCATTTGTACGTACCGTGTCGATGCTAATTAATGCTAACGTTTTCCTTGATTAATAGGTGTGACAAGAAGCAACTAGCTACGGAAAAATTGGTCTGGTCAGTACTCAGTAAGCAACTGGCCAGATTTAGGTGGTGATCGGTTCGGCTGAAAAGCTCGTGGCTTATGGCTGAAAACACTGTAGCTGGCTGAAAAAAGCACTGTAGCTGACAGAGGCTTATTTAGCATAATTAAATTTAAAAAATTTAAAAATAAAAAATATGTTAGCTCATTACGTATAATACAAACAAATACGGGAAAAAAGAACCGGCAAAAAAGCTCAACAAAAGGCCAAAAGTTCAGAAAAAGACGAAACTTATGAATAGTGAAAAATAAGCCAGAAGCCGAGTTGATCAAGGCCTAATTAGGTGATATATAATGTAGTACAATAGTCAAGAGTGAGTGTTTCATTGAGAAGGTCTCGATCTAATTTGTATATGCATGGGAATCCAAACTAGTGTACTAGTGTAGGCAACGAAGAAATTGGTTTTGTTGTTTCTAGGCTGCGTACACGTTAGTGTGCAGCTAGCACATTTATAACGGGGCCGAATCCTCTAGAATTTTTTATCATTTAATCTTTTTTAAAATTATTTTAAAATTAATCTCTCCTGAATTTTATTTCCAATTCTGACCCTTTGGCCACGCCACCTCCCATAGCGTGATCAAACCGTATTGTAACGACACATAGTCCGGCATGACAAAACATGCCACACAAGCCCTCCGGCATGAAAAAACATGACACGCAAGCCCTTGTCCACCCGCTGAGTGGAGGCTTATGTGGAAGTAGTCACGCTAGATACCATGGCGTAACAGTCCCTTGTCATGCCTTCATATGTGGCGTGACAGGACCTACCATGTTTCGCTGTTGCATGCGTGATTGCAGTTAGTTTGTAAATTATGAATCGAGGTAATGGTTGAATTTAGTTTGGACTTGATTTATGGATTTGGAACCTTAAGATTTGGTAGTAAGATGGTAACAAAGGGAGTTCCTTTTGAAAGATAAAAAACAATTGAAGTTACAGTGATACATAACACCATGTATATGTAACATTTAACAATCCATAACTTAAAATAGAGAATGTATCTGTGAACCATATATGACACCATCCTTTTAACTGAGCGTAAATACATATATGGACTGATAATCCTTTTGTGGATTGATAACCTTTGACACTTCAGCATATGTATGCATCATAAACACACGCACGATATTTCCAAGGCTTATCCTAGAAGTGATATGTACTGCATCCTGAAAAAGATGACTAATGTGTGGACTATGTGGTACAACATGAGGCACAAGAATGGACATATGGTAGACAGTACCGTTGGTAAAAGATGCATAAACATTTTGTGTCTACTTTCAAAACTCATTTTTTTTTCATGTTGTTAGTTGGCTTGCTACATCAGGATCGGCAACCACAACCCTGGTAATGTGCCTTGCAATGAAATTAGCGGTTGCCTGAAGGTGCTCCCCCAACACTCGAGTAGTCCAACAAGAGTGAGGTTGATTCACGTTCACTATTTTTCATTGCTTATCCCTAGTTTTGCATCCACATCCCCTTTCGCACCTCACAATATACCTCTTGTTTGCATCGGAGTGTGTCACTACGAACGGACAATGGCGACGCATGGAGTATTCTTGTAGCAAAACATTCATATCGTCCATGCTTGAAAACATGTTCTTATGTATTAGGTCATTATTCGGGTTTGTAAGGCCATTTCGGCTCTTCAACCCATTAGCACAAACAACTTTATTAGCCATTTTGACTTCATCGAATGTGTGCACCGATGGGACCTCACCCAAAACTCTGTGAAGGACCCACCCTTCCTTAGAGGAGAAAAGCGATGTGGGAACCTCGTTTTCGGTAGAGCTCCATCATTCAGAAGATCTCCTCAAGCTCGTTATTCATTACAACGCCATTGAAATTTGTCACGGGGTCACTAACATCTTGCGGCAAAGGAACAACGACATCTTCATCGCAACATGTGACAGATCCATCGACAGGGGGGCATCGCTGTTATGACTGACGCCAACGAACTCTTCGGAATGTTACCCCTCCATTTGGGGGGCCTTGCGAAAGATGGAGAGCGGATTCTAGTTCATCCGTGTTTTCATTCACGACATCTAAATTGTTTGGCACATCCTCTACAATGATTCTCCTCTGCACTGCCACTTCCAACGACCGGACCTGAGATGCGAGCACAATATCCTTGTACGTGTCCCAATCATCGTCAGATAAGGTTAGCACCAAACAGGCGTGAACCTTACAACCCACACCAGCATCATATCGCCCCTGCAGTCCGACAACGACCTCGGGCTCATCCCATCCAAAGGTCGACGTAATCCTAGTCTGAAGAGTTCGAAAGTCTAGTGATTTGTGAAATAAAAAACAGTCGCTTCTATGCCACCAAAGTCGACATCATTACCCGTTTCGCTAATCGGCCCACTGGTAAATACATGTAAAACTTTATCTATTACATCTAATGAAACCTCATGTTCCTCATGTTCAGGTCAGGGTTTGCATGCAGTAGCCAGTAACGGCACAAGAGCACGTAACCTCATGTTCCAGAAAGCAAAAGGAACTGGCAGATCAAATGGTCAGCAAACGAGCACATGGCATGCGTTTTACTGGTCAACTGCAGAAAATAGCAACAGCTCGAGCAGAAATGCTCCTTCAAATTTTCAGATAGAGAAGCGACCACCGCCTAGGGACAGTACCGAGTTTCAACAAATGTCAGTAACCACTCCAGTTCAGTGACTTGATCAATAAACACTCCAGTTCCAAACATCTGCAGTACTACCTAGTACCTACCATCTATACAAATTTGAGTAAATCAAGAGAAATACTGGCGGGTAAAAAACAAAGGATATCCAAATAGTCTACCTATCACAGAAGCAGTAAAAAAAAACTATTCCGAATGATCGTAGCCAGCAAGTTGAGGGCCAGATTGCCCAGGAGATCAATCCACGACGGGCAGTAACCGCTGGGAATCCCAGCGGGCAGCCAATCAGAAAGAATCCCAAACGTTTAAATTTTGCAGCAAAGCAATTACCAGCATAAGAAAACAACACCAAGACTGCACTTGGTGGGGAAGATTATCTACACGTCCAAAACATCGTTTCAAAAAAGAAACACATTGAAGCTGCCTATCAAACATTGTTTGTAGGTACCATTAGTCATCTCCAAAGGGCAGAGACTTTCACCACAAAAAAAGATTGATGAAGACATAATTATGTAGCATTCATTCATAAAAAGAGTAGCATGGTACCATAATCCAAAACTTGACAGCAAATAGAGACATCCAGACCGCAGCACAATCCAAAGATGACACCCAGTTCTTCACTATAATAAAGCAAAGTGCATTAGACAACTCCCAGCTAGTTACTCCAACATCCTAAGCCTCTATCTTCTCAACAGGTGCCTCAAGCATAAGACCCTTAGTCGGCTTTGCCAAGAAATCGGTGTACTCCTGGAACGGTGACTTGACGAACTTAGTCTCCCTCCAGAAGTCAGGAGTGAGGAATCCATAGGTCTTCATCAGGCAGTCAAAGGTTGCCTGCAAACAGCAAATTAATCAGCTTGTAATTTGCTACGAGCCAATACAAACCAGAATAGATCAAATGAACAACACTTCGACCTGATAGGAAGCAAACATCAATATGTTTACAGACAAAGCAAGCCAAATCCATTAGGGTAGAATTGCAGGATTAAACATAGCTCATTTTACCACCATGGACTTGCAAAGTAAATCAAAAGTTCATGGTGTGTAACACAGTAACAGACAACAAAGCTAGACATCCAAAAATGTTGCCACAAACACATACCATTGAGCAGCCTCTACTAGGAAAGCAGCTCAACCAGAAATGTTAAACCTCTTAGAACTTACAAAGATGTCTTGCACATGGACAAGATCAAAACATGATTAATCTCATCATAGCAAATACACTGAACAAACAGACTAGAATTCCGCATTGACTGGATGGTGTTTCAATTGAAGACCAAACAAATGTAACAGCAGTAGAAAGTATTGCATGCATGTATAAAGTAGAACATATCACAGATTGGTGAGCATCCTTAGACTAGCGTAGCACAACAACTACTAGGCAAATCCCTTCTGAATCAGCTGGCTTACATATATATACTAAATGTCATCAAGTGCCACCACTAAGAATCCTCCCCAATATATACTCATATGTACTAAGCACAATAGGCAATGTTGCATAAAGCAACTACTTCTAACATGGTATACGAGATGCAACAAAACATACCATATAACATTCCACACCGTTCACAAATCAACAATTCTATGCCTAATTGCCTACTAGTCATACATACATCTATCACACAGTACCTATTAACAGTTAAATGACCTAGTATAAGAGAAGCACGACAACATATGAACAACAGCAGGGCAAAGATTGTACCTTCACAAAGTTGCCAAGGGTTTTTGTGGATCCACGTGAGGAGGTGAAGACGTCCTCAATGCCAGCAAACTGCAGCACCTTCTTGGGCACGCGCGCGGCGACGATACCGGAACCCCTGGGGGCGGGCACCATCCGCACGGTGACAGAGCCGCACTTGCCGGTGACCTTGCAGGGCACGGTGTGCGGCTTCCCGATCTTGTTGCCCCAGTAGCCCCTCCTGACCGGCACGACGGAGAGCTTGGCCAGTATGATGGCGCCGCGGATGGCGGTGGCCACCTCCTTGGCGCACTTGACTCCCAGCCCGACGTGGCCGTCGCCGTCGCCGACAACAACGAAGGCCTTGAAGCGCGTGCGCTGCCCGGCGCGGGTCTGCTTCTGCACGGGCGTGATCTTCATCACCTCGTCCTTGAGCCCCGGCACTAGCATCTCCACGATCTGGTGCTCCTTGACGGGGAGCGAGTGGAGGTAGATCTCCTCCATCTTGCGGAACTTGCCCTCCTTCACGAGGCGGCCGAGCTTGGTGACGGGAACCCACTTCTCCTCCTCCTGGCGCGGCCCGCCGCGGCGGCCACCGCGGCGCCCGCCACGGTCGCCGCGCCCGCCACGGTCGCCGCGCCCACCACGCCCGAAACCGCGGCCGAACCCGCCGCGCTCGCCTCCGCGCTCCGCCATAGCTGGGTGGTGGTGGGGATTTGGGGGGGGCTCGGGTGGGGGAGGGAGAGATGAGGGTTTGGAGGCTGTGGCGGCGCGAAGAGTGGGAGAGCCAGACTGGAGGAGGTATTTATATGGGGGGGGGGGGGTAGAGCTAGGGTTTGTTTTGGAGAGGAAATGCGGCGGAGGGAGTGGGCTGAGCCGTGGCCCAGTAAATCGTTGGATATGCCCATTAAGCGTACCTGCCTTTCATTTTTTTAGTATTTAGCCTAATCTTTTAGCTGTATCTTTTGCCTTTTAGCTATGATTTAACCATTGTATGATATAAGTACTAGCTGAATGCTCATATTTCCTCAAAATACAGAAAGATAAAAAAAACTTAATGCTAATGCTACATGTTCTAAAACTCTTCTATAACAAACTAAAGTGCTTTTCTTTATTATCATTACTATTATAAAAGAATTAGTTGGTGGTTGTTTATCCATTCTCAGGGGCGGAGCCAGGAATTGGATATAGGGGGCAATATGGATAACAAGTAGAGTAGAACCAATGAACCATGCCGGATTTACCGATCCAATAGTCACATATCAGACTATCAAAGTAATATGTTTCGCAAATTACAATGCAAAGAAAATTACTTTTGCCTCCAAGTGTCCTACAGCGGAATGGAATTTTGGTACTTTGGACTTTTGGTAATGGAAATATGGAAACTTTTGCCTCCAAGAGACCAAGAGATCAGATATTCAGATTACCTGACGGGGACGGCGTCGGGCCGTCGGCAGAGCCGCGGAGTCAGGCCACTGCGTGGAGTATGTTTTGCACTTTGCGTCTTTGCCGGGGTTGCCGAGAGCTTCTTGAACGGCAGCGCCGATGACTTCCCCACCGAATAGCTACAGCACGGAGACCAAAGGAACATTGAGTGATTTGAGACGCAGAGTATTTGAAGGACTAGGAAAAGCAGCAGCAAGAGAGCGCATTAGTATTGCCTAATGCCAAGCTGCAGGTTGAGCCCGGGCGCGGGCGGCGGGCGGACGCGGACCCCCCCTCCCGGTTGGCGTCGCTTCGCCTGCTCCTGAAATATGAAGTATTGAAGCGTCACTGATTGATTGCTGGGCTAATTGGGTATGGCCGTATGGGCTGCATCCAGTGGGGGGGCGCTGATCACGAGATGAGTGAGTAAATCATTTCTACCGCTCCGTAAATTTTGGAAGCAAAAAACAGATCATGCATGCACGAGCAGCTCGCTCGCACGTGAACACTTGAATTTACGTGCGCTGGAATAAGGATCTGAGCGTCGTATGGGCTGCATGCATCGTTGGGGGTGCCAGCCCCCCCCCCCCCCCGGCCCCCCTCTCTCCGCCACTGTACATTCTCCTCTAACTGCTCTATTCACTCAACTTCTCACAATTCTCTACTTTTCAATCAATCAAAGCAACTCTCTTCTATAACACGATTCTCTATATATTCAATGATTTTTGTTGCAACGCACGGGTACGTAACTGGTACACAAAATGTAAAACTCAAATTAAATTTGAGTATCCGTGAGTTGCAATGCCACGAGAACCCAAACTGGAGGACCAACCCGGAGCAATTGTTGTGGCCCAGAGTGCAGAAACAAAGCATAAGCCATACATTCTGCAGCAAAACGAACTTCATACTCTACGTCCTCTCTCCACATAATCCAATGCAAGCACACTCACGCTGTCGTGCATGCATGCGTTATTCTTTTAAAGAAAGGAACAGATGCTGTAACGCCCCCGATTTTTGGGGACAGGGACGCCGTACAGCTTGCAATAGCCCAGGAGTTCTGTTGCGCCTTAACAGTGTATCTTGCCTGCTTACGAACAATTAAAACAAGTTAATTTAATTGAAATAAGACCTAATGGTCAACTTTAGCGACAATGTGGGCGTTCAAGCCCAAAACTTAACTTACATACAGAAGAGCCGAAGAAAACTCCACAGGAACACTTGAGTGCGGACGCAACCCTAACATGAACACTCGCAGCATCTTCTTTTCTTCTGCCATCTGTTGGTGCAATTTTGCAAGCCTGAGTACTCCGACCCCGTACTCAGCAAATCACATGTGGAAAATAATGTGTAACTATATGCCAGGATTCTCGGGTGGAGGGAGTATAGTGTTTTATTAAGAGGTGGATGCAATTTTATTTGCAAACAAATAAACTTTTAAAACAATTGCTCCTTGAGATCTGGGGGTTTTCTGTTATCAGATAAAGTCTCATCATTACTCAATTTAACAACATCAGAATCTCTACTTATGCCTCGTTGTTGGAATCACCCAATTAACACAGCTTCATTAACCGGAAGCACGGCGTATTCGAATACCATTTATTTCACTCTGCAGAGTTGCTCAACTTTACCCACACGATCCCTTAACTCCCGCGACAGAGTTAAGAAAGCCAGGTCGGTTCACTGCTCCATTTTTTTATATAGACTCTACCCGATAGTATCACTCAGTCACGGCTACAATTGCGCATATACTCTTCTTTAGCCGCTAGTGAATGAGTACTACCGTTGTTAGGTACCCGCAGCATACCTAACTCCCCGTCTACCGTCAACACAGCCTGTAGAGTTTCAATTGAATGGAGCAGCTACTAGACCAGTGTTGACAAGTCAACTCCTGTGGCCTGAGCGTTAACTATGTCTTTTACTTGGCACAAGGTTCTCGTCCTTATATTTTTCACATGAGGCATCCAACCACATCTCCCCCGGTGCCCTTGGCACCACCACCACTCATCTCAACCAGCCTCTCAACCCTAAGTGAGGTCGTGGGCGTAGATCACCTCAGGATATCCCACAGCAATCCTCACTTAGTTGCATTGTCCCTAAGGTAGAGTTGTAGGCGTAGATCACATCGTGATGTTCCTACATTCGTGATTCTACCTTAGTCACATTGTCCCTAAGGTAGAGTTGTGGGCGTAGATCACCTCGTGATGTCCCACATTCGTGATTCTACCTTAGTACCAATTTTCAAATTCTACCGGCTCACAGCCAACACCTTAGAATGCATACCAGCATCACCGGCCTAGGGTACGGTGTCCCATACCACCCTACCCTCTCCGGGTTTTTCAATTCTACCGGCCAACATCCAGAGTCACTTAGTAGTGTATCATACTGAATGAAATGATCTTGTATACATTTATATCATATGTTAGTTCTTACTAAGGTTGTCAAGGTGAATATGGCCATCAAGGTAAACAGGGCTATTTATCAGTGGTAGGATTATCTAGATAGCATGTCATTCTAAATCTTTGTTTTAAGCAATTATCAGTTCGCAACTATCAATAATGAAAATACATTAAATAAATAATGTAATTTAATGGGATTCAATATGATCAAAAACATGTGACTTGCCTTTTGGTCCTTAGTCTCTGATTATCTTCACTTGATCTTCGGGGTGAGCACCGATTTCTTTAACTGCTCTTGTAGTCCTTCTGTTGACCAACTCGCGTGATCCGAGTACTAACGTAGAAAAATAAACATACATTAGTTCCTGCTTTGCAGAATGCAAGCTGGGAACAAAATACAAACACACAATCCAAACAGGACATAAAGAACATGGGCGGGGTGGCCAGGGTTTAGGTGGTGGAGAGTTTGGCTTAACGGGATCGAACTTAGGCTATGGTTGTAGGATAATTGACAATGCAAAAAGGCATTGTATGGATTTCGATGAATGACAGAGTGTATGGATGGTGTCGGATTCTTGGGTTAGAATATTTCTCAAGGTTGTTTAGGACCTTAGTGGTAGAGCGAGGGTGGACAGGGTGCATACAGTTTTGAACTAATAAAAGGACTTAGGTGCTACTAGGGTTCCAGTGAGCGAAAGAAGCTCGGACCGAATTAGGGTTTTGAGTTTGGGTCGGAAGGTCGAGATTTGACGAGGTTTAATGGATGGGCATGGTTCAACTTGGATACGGGAGGTTTAGGATGACTAAAAGAGACATACGTGTTAGACGGATTTTGGGGAATAGAAGATAGACATTTGAAATTAGATGATCGATCGTTGAATTGGCAGATTAGTACTGTATTAATATTTAATTTTGACTTAACAAAGGGATTTAATTTCATAGAATCTAAATGGGGTGGAATGGTGGAATTTGAATTTTAATAATTTAAGACTTGATCTTGGTGAAGTTTAATCTTTTAACAATTCAAATTTGCGAGAACGGATGCCACATTTGCATTTCAAATATTAAATTAATCATGGTATATGTTTAGAACTGACATTAATAGAAGGGTGGAATTTAAACAAATAAAATCTAAATTTATAGGAATTAAATTTATGGAGATTGAATTTATAAAGCTAGGTTTATGAATTAATGATATTCAAATTTTTAACATTTGAATTTGAGTGAATGGACCTTAGATTTGAATCTAAAATATTTTTCTGGTCAAAATGGTGTATTTTTGGTATTTTTAGGAATTTTCTGGGATTTTTAATAATTTTTTTCTGAATTTTTAAAATGGGTGAACAGTACCGGGTCAGGGTTTACTGTTCATCGGGCTCGGTCGGGTGGATCGGACTCGGCCGAATCGACTCGGCTCAACCGCCTAGAAACGGCTCGGTCGGGATTCTACTGTGCAGTCGTCTTCCTCCTCCCGCCCGGGCGCGCACGCAGCGAACAGAGGAAAGGGCGGCGGCGACCGGCGACGCTACGGCGAGCTGCGACAAAAACGGGGACCATGTATGGGTTTCTGGCGTCCGGAGGGTTCCATTTTGGTAGCTAGCGGCGGCTGGGGGGGCGGCGGTCGCCGACGGCGAGCTTATGAACTCGGTGCGGTTTTTGCTTGGTGTAGGGTGGACCGGGGCCAATTGAGCAAGGGGATTGGTTCTTGAGCATCCTTGGGGTTAGAGTAAGGTGATGGGGGTGGCAGTTTAGGCTGGGGAAACCGGGTTAGGGCTGGCCACGGCGAGGTGGTTGCGGCCGGCGGAGGAGAAGGTGGCCGACGAGCTACAGGGCGCGATTGGCTATGGCAATGCTTTGGTTGACATTCTAGGGTTATGAGGAAGCTTCAGGAATAGGGAGTTGAAAATCTACCGAGCAAATCAAGAGAATTGAATTAGGGTTCACCTTGGGGATTTTCGGCTATGGCCGGCGGTGAGAGCGACGAGAAGCTAATTGGGCGGACAGGGAGCTTCACTGGGATGTGTGAGGGCGGTTGAAGGGGCCTCTAGCTTTCACATGCGTCCGGGGCAGTTCGGCGACAGGAGGGGTCGAGGCGGCGACAGCTCCCATGGCGTGCGAGAGGGTTCGGGAGAGGGGGAGAGCTGGCACTGTTCAGCTGGCGACGTGGGTGTGGTAGCGAGCTGGCGGTGCGTGCGCTGGCTCGGGAAGAATCCGGAAGAAGGCGCGGTGGCGAACGAACGCAGGCGGCGGTGGAGATTTTTCAGTCATGCACAGTAACCGCGCGAAATTGGATGGATGGAGGAGATTGCTTTAAGATTAGTGCGGGATTAGGATAATAAATCTGGAGATTAGGCTTAGGAATTGGAATTTGCAATGAAATTTGAAAATCCAATTAAACTTCAAATTTTTGAAAAATTCAGGTCATTACAGATGCTTTGCCGTCCACACAATTTATAAGCAGTCAACTGACATAAGAAGCAAGAAACTTCTCTGAAGAATAAATCCTGACTTGTGTAGCAACGATAGACCTTTGCAGCAGCGTAGCTCTATGGAAAAGCAGCTTATCCTTTGTATCTTGCAACCATTTCATATGCACAACTGGATATTTTTAGCATATTAAACATGGAGGTCAGACGAGATCTCCACCACGATATTCAACATGGAAGTCAGATGATAAACACTCCTACCACCATAGTTCCATTGTCTGCGATCTTAACATCCGAAGAGAAATCACTCAAATCTAGTACTAACACCATCAAGAGCTGTTGAATCCTGAACAGGAATTCTAGCTACAAATTATAATCCGGTTAAACTGAAAACCATTGAACAAAAAGGTAACTGGAAACCCCTTGTAACCTAATTCACGTTATTTGTCCAATATTTGGAGTGCGTCCTGAAATTCGCACATAGTAATTTTGGCAATAAAACAACTCTAGCATGTGGAATTTTTAAAACTTTTTAAATGCATTTTGTGACATTCGGATTTCATGGGATTTATTTGGAGTTTTCCGAAATTTGTGTTATGCAAAATAAATACACAATAAATAGTAGTAGTGGCAGAAGCAGTAGTGAGAGAATAACAAAATTCATATCTACGGTAAATTCCCTGAGAAACAGAAAGCAACAAAAAGAATGAAATTCAGAGTTGAAGTTAAACTCAAATTCAAAATCCAAAACCGAAATCAAACTCAAATCAATTCCAAAAATCAAAATTTACAATTGGGCTGGCCCAACTCTTTTCCTCATGCCACAACCTATTTCCTCTTCCCTTTTTTCCGTCCCAACTCCAAGCCCCTTTCCTCTAGCCCAGCCTCCTGCCCCCCCCCCCCGGCATTGCCCAACCCTGGCCACCGCACCCGCCTTTGCTGATCACGCCGCACTGCGCTTGTGCCCATGTCATGCCGCCTGCTTATTGCACCGCCTCGCCGCACTAGCTCTACTCCACGTCGCATCGTGTCATGTCACACACATCACCCCTGCGACCGCATCGTGCGCCCATGCCGTTGGTGCCAACCACTCCCGTCACCTTGCTGTCTCCTCACCACGTTGTGTCCATACCATGCATTGGGGTGTAAGTTCAAGCTCCAATTAGATTGGTTTTGATGATTAATGACAAATGTAAATATGAGACTAACTTGATTAATGACAAATCTAAATATGAGCCTAACTCATTAATGACAAGTCTAAATGTGCGATTAACTCTTTTGTTGAATATGTTATTGTTTAGTCTCATTTGGATGAAAATGTGGAAATCATATAGGTATGCATTCGATGTTATATTATTATATCTTGTTACATTCCTAAGATCTAATATATAGATTGAACTCTACAAAAAGTCTAACTTGAATATGTGTATATATTTTTTTATTACACATTCTTGTGTGCACGTATTTAGGGGAAGTTCACTCTATGACAAGCAGGCTAGATTTTGGAGATGTAGTTGTGTGGGGTTACAAAATATTGTGGGCTACGGGGTGCGAAGGGCAAAGCCCCACGATACAGACTACGGGTCCAAGTCAAACATATGACAAGGGTATAAATATATATCAACGATCTCTTGTGATTCTAATTATAAAAAAAAACTAATGCGAACAGAACAGTCACAAGTCGGCTCCCGGGAACATAGCTTTTTGCCAAAACTCGTAAACAAATACTCGTATCTCTTGGATGCGTATCCTCTGCCTTCAAAGTCACTGACTTTGGGTTACTGACACGTGGGCCCTATGGACTCATGGGGCCCACGCGTCAGTGACCCAAAGTCAGTGACTTTGAAGGCAGAGGATCTCAATCCGTATCTCTTATGCGTTTGCTGTGATCATTCCGCCGTGCTAAAGGCTGTCACCGGTTCCAACACGAACCAACAGAAATTTGATCTGTCGTGTGGATCTTTTGGGCCGAGTTGATGGACTCTTATTTCATTGGCCCGTGCAATGGGCTTCAACGAAATATTGGATGTATATATTCATGAAGCGCATTCCAAACAATGCAACCTATGTTTCACACACCAAACCGTCTAAAAAACAGTTCTACTCTCGCCCGGCATTACCGGAATCTGCGTATATCCGCTCCGCAGAGGAACACCACATTGAAAAAGTTTTAGCAGAAATTTGTTTCCAAGAAGCTTGGAAGAACAGAAAATACCCACGTGAATTTAGATGCACATCTAGCAGAAATTTGTTTCAAAGAAACTTTGAAGTACAGAAAACATCCACGCGAATTCAGATGCACATTGATCCCCCTGCTTCTGGACCAATTGCTTCAGGACTACAGGATAGATCGTGAATTTAGTGATGATGAATAATTAATATTTGAGTAGCACTGAAATTTGCGTTTGTGAAAGTTTTAGTTGATGCGCTATTATAAAACTGGAATTGCTGGAACATACAGGTTTAGCGGTCTAACCGCCTTGTATTGCACGGTCTGACCGGCAGGCTTCGACTATGGACCATAGTCGGTAGTCCGATTGGTAGTCGGTGGTCCGATCGACCTTATGTTGGGTGGTCCGATCGACCTTGTGTTGGGTGGTTCGATCGGTCTTGTGTTGAGCGGTCCGATCAGCCTTGTGTTGGGCGATCGTTGGATCGACCACGGCAGAACGACCACGGTAGATTGACCACGGTAGAACGACTATGGCAGAACGATCACGGCATGTCAACCACAACAGATCGACCACGGCAAGTCGAGCATAGCAAGATGACTAAGCTAGCCGGAGCTAGTGAACCGATCTGAGATACAATGAACCGATCAATAGTCATAAGCTATAATAACCGGTCGGAGGTCATAAGCTACAGTAACAGATCGGTGATTGTAACTACAGTACCTGGTCGGCACTCGGTAGTCGGTGCTACAATACCTAATCGATACTCGCCAGTCGATGGTCGATAGCTACAATACATGTTCGGTGGTCGGTAGCTACAGTACCCGGTCGGTTATAGCTACATGGTTTGGTTGTGGTCGTCACTACTTGTGATCTTTGAGTACCCCGAGTACTCGTAATCTTCAAGTACTCGTATTGGGCCAACAGTATGATCAGTCTATGCATGGCGATCAGACCGATCTTTCTCAGTGGTCTAAGGTTGATTTTAAAAAAGCATGAAAATTGACATCGTGGATATGGTTTGTGTTTATGGTTAAGAGTGAGTTTTGCTGTGAACTAATGTTAGTTAAGTTGGAAAGAACTGGTGCCAGGGAAAAAGTTCTGTGGTCTTTGCATATATAGGTTGGACGTGGAAACGGTCGTGGTCAGTAACGAGGAGGACTGGGACGAGAAGGGGGAAATCTGATGTCCAGGCGGTCGAGAATATCACGAGGTGATCGGGCTTACACTGGAGCACGTGGAGATCAAATGTGGATCATGTGTAGAGAAGCTACAGGAGGTGTGATCCTAGAGACTTCGATGCATGATGAGTTGGAAGGAGTTATGGAATGTGTTCATAACTGGATGATTTAGAGATTTTGAAAAAATCTGTGTTTGGAAGGGTTTCGGATCACTTGATTTTTGGATTCAGTTAGAATTTCGTGTATGTGTTTGATGAGGACACAATTTGTGATTCTAGCATATAAAGGCAGAGAGAGGTTAAGAGTTAACTGAAGGGCTTTTGGTGGCTTTGATAGCTTTGGAGAGAAAGCTTTGAGAGTTTTTTATGCTAAGGTTTGAGCGGTGCCGTGATGACACTTTGTAGCCACAGAACATGATTTAAAATAAAAGATGAGATATTCCGAAGAAGTTAGTCGGCATCGGCAGTGTATTTTCTAAGCATCATCTTTGACTAGTTCTTGTGACAAGCAGAGTAATGCATGGTGAGATAATGTTCCTCTGTCCACTTGATCACTCGCCAAGTCTTCCACACGATTGTCGCCAATAGCATCTACAACTACGTACAAAAGGATTGAGCAAGCAGTCTAGTGAGTGATCAAACGCGAGCGATCGAAACCTTAATGGAGTACCGAGAGATTAAAAAAGCGAAGCCAATGATTCACCCATCTGACTGCGGTATTGATCCTACGTAATCACGGAGATAGCTAAGCAAACTCCACACAAGTTAGATCACAGTACATGACAACTTCAAACATAAGAATTGTTTTCACAATTCACACTACATGATCAGAGATCCAGAGTTCTCGCAAATCCACCATTACCAAATTACCAGTACAGAACCGATAGCAAATCATCATCACACAATCCATCTGATCCAAGAGCCAGATCCCAATCATTACGGCTTGATGGGCTGGACCTTGACTTGATCCAGCACGGGGCCGCAGAGCGAGACGCCATCGCTCACCTTGGTGTGGTAGTAGGAGCTGTAGAAGGTGACCCTGGTCCTGATGCCGCTGGCCACGAACCTGAAGCTCGCCGGCTTGAACCCGCCCTTGCCCGCAGACTCGAACGGCACCTTCTGCGTCACGTTCCCGGCGAAGGCCTCCACCAGCATCGATCCGTGGCAGCCGTTCTTGGCGTCGCCGACGACGAATGACAGGTTGTAGGCGCGATTGGCCACCGTGCGGATGACCTGCGCGATCGCGCTCTCGCGCCCCGCCACGAGCTCCACAGCGTACTGGCCGGAGGGGACCGAGAAGTGGGCCGCGTCGATGAAGCGCACGGCCTTGAGGGACTCGATGATCCAGCCAGGGAGGGGCGACGTCGTGTCCTTCTGCTTCGGAGGCAGGAGCACGCCGACCGTGGAGTTCTTGAACACCCGCGGCCCGATCTCGAAGCCGTCGTTCTTTATCAGATTGTCTGCAGCGATGCATCATTCTTTATCGGATTGTCTACGGCGTCGTTCTTGAAAGGTACTACGCTTCGTGCAGGGATCCTCACCTTTGGTCGGATACGGCGTCGGGAGCTCCTTGATGGCGACGGCGTCGAGCAGCGGCCCGCACGCCGCGTCCTCCTGCACGCCGGGGTTGCTGAACGTCACCTGCGTGACGGGGGAGGAGGCGCGGAAGCCCCACGCCCAGGTGTCGGCGGTGTCGCCGCTGTAGAGCGTGCGGACGGTCACGTCGGCGGGCGCGGAGAGCGACGGCGCCACGGCGACACGCAGCGCCTCGTCCTGCGCGCACGTACGCGTGGCCGCGAACGTGAGCGCGTAGAGGGAGCCCGGTCGCACGGACACGTTCTGCGCCGCGGACGAGCGGCTGCCGAGGCGGAGCGCGTGCACGCCGTGCGGCACCGCGAAGAACATGCCGCCGGGCTGCGGCCCGCCGGAGACGTACTCGACGTGCCCGCGCAGCGTCCACCCCGGCAGCGAGTGGCGGCCCACGATGAGGGTCTTGTTCAGCTTCGTCGGCGCCGTCTCGAAGTTGCCATTGATGAGCAGACCTGGGTCACCACGCAGACATCAAAAGATCACTTTTTTCTTGCCGTGGTGTACTGATTCGTGCACTAGATAGCTTGAAATGTCCCCAAGATTGTTGCAGTTCTTGTATTGTTGCTAACTCTTCACCACTCACCAACTAAAAAAAATGACAACCGTTCGTTCTAATCTGGCGAAAGAATCACACCATTTTTTGGAAGAACGCAGCAATAAAAAATGCCAAATCCCAAATGTAAACTGGATGATGGATAAAGAAAGGTAAAAGAACGTCAAGCCAAAAAAAATAGAGCACGGCGTGCGCATTCCTGTCTTGGCTCAGACGGTTCTACAGCTTGAGGTGTCTTGCCAGCAAGAGTGTAGTAACAGCAAAAAAAAAAAAAACCCTTAAAACAAAAATGGAGCAACAAATTTTGTCCATTCTCTTCTTTCTTTTTTGGAGTATCAAACCTAGACCATTCTGAGTGTATTGCACTTGCATTTGCAAGAAAAGGAGATCCCAAAAAACCAAGAAAATGGAGGCGACAAGGCACAAAAATGCGAGAGAACATAGTGAGATGAGAGGCAAGGAGTGTTGTTACCTTCAGCATCTTGGACTTGAGGTGCGGGGGCAGGCGCCGGGGCAGTAGCGGCAAGTGTATTAACCGCGGAGGAGATGGAGAGGAACACCAGCAGCAGCACACCCCATGGCAGCTCCATTGCTAGGCTCACTGAGTTTCAGCTCTCTCTCTGGCTCCTTGCAAGGAGAGGGAGCTCTGCCCACTTTTTTTACTAAAGAGTGTGGGACAACTGCAAAGAGAACCTCCAAAGGTTGGATATTGCAAATCCACCCCGAGCTCATAAACCATAGGAAGTGAAGTGAGTTGTATAATCATAAACCATAGGAAGTTAGTTAGGACTTTTTGGACGTTATTCTTTTTTTACTTTTGGTTTTTAGTTGAAGCGGGTATTTTAAATAATTTTTTAACTTTAAAATTACATATATATTTGTATCAATATCTCTATCATTTATTATTATCTTGAAAAGTACATATAAAAGTAATAAGTCGCATAAAAAACAGAAACAGAAATACGAATGATGAATCCTAAGGACCATGTGCTTACTGTAGTTTGTACTAATGCAGTACGTACTTGTCTAGAAATCTTCGAAAGAAGTGTTAGTTTGCAAATCTTAAGCAGTAGTAGTGTGGCCCAGAACGTAATTATGAATGACTAATTGACTACATTTTGACCTTCACTACCGAAGGGAATGACTGTACGAGACCCATACTAATGGCTCCCGCGTTTTTTTGAGCAGTTCCCGCGCCTCTGGCGTATGTGCAGACGACATGTACCCCATCCTCCTCGACAGTGTCGACATTGTCCTCCAATAATATATTAGGGCGAGCTTCGCCAAAAATATCTACCGTTCCGTGCGAGCTTCGCCATAAATGAGTGAAACCAAACAAGCTATTAGTATCGGTACTAGTATAGCTACCAATGGCAGCTGACATGTACGTCAAGCTATATTTATCTTTAATAAAAAGTAGTACTATATCTACTTAATATGAAAAACTGTAGTTTAATTTTATTAAATATTAGTGATAGATTTATATTATGGAAAAGAGAAGCGTACAACATAATTACTACCATAACTGTATGTACTTATCTGAGATAATTTGCTTGAAGAGACCCACTCAGCTTCCGTTTTTGTGATTTCATTTGCTCGATCGATTCGG
Organism: Dendrocalamus latiflorus; assembly: GCA_017311315.1. Classification (NCBI taxonomy): domain Eukaryota; kingdom Viridiplantae; phylum Streptophyta; class Magnoliopsida; order Poales; family Poaceae; genus Dendrocalamus; species Dendrocalamus latiflorus. The sequence goes on from CM029631.1 coordinate 2,547,452, forward strand.
TTAGCTGTGACCGGTGAGATTCGAGTCACGACACTTTATTTAACAAGACAATTCATATATCATGTCGAACCCATGGCCATGCTTGCAGGCTGATCATTCGATACTTACCGAGTGCGAAATTAAAGATGAGACCTGCATTCCAGTAAGGTGGATACATCGACGTAAATCAATGTAATTCAAGTGGTGTAGTACAGACTTGTATGTACATGGATTGGTATCCTGTGCATTGACGGAGCAGTTAATAGCATCAGCAAGTGCATTTACGGACAACATAGGTTCTTTTCACTTGTATTTGATAGTTTACACCTGTTGTTGTGAGTGATTTTTATTTTAACATGATTATTTATGTGAATGAATCGAATACTGATATGTTAATTGGAAAAGTCTATTTCATTAAATCATTTTTAAAAAATAATAAAGAAATTATTCTGTTTATTTGTAAAAAATACATAAGTTACAAACATCAAAGAAAGGACCTAACACGAGTAGGACTCGAGTGGTACACTCTACAGTAGACGGTGCTGCACTGCACTGCTGCTTGGACTCCAGTACTGTATCACGCGCTTTGGATGCTCTTCTTCCTGGTCTCGAGGGGGACAGGGTAGGCGAGGAGGCGTCCTACTGGCTAAAGGTGGTGGTGGACATCGGTCACACTGCCCGCGGCAGGGTGGTGTCGGCATCGAACGGGGCTTCCCTGTCCCCTCCCCTGTCCCCTAAATCTGAGCCGTTGGCAGCTCATCCAACGGCTCAGTTTTTATATTATTTTTAAAATAATAAAAAAATAAAATTTTTATTTTTAATGTAATAAAAAATTTATTTAAATAATAAAAAATAAATTTTTTTATTTTTATGTATTTGTTATTATTTATTATGTATTAACATATTTTTATTTTTAAATTTGAGATGAAAATGAGCAAATTGAGAAAATATAAAAACTGAGCCGTTGGATGAGCTGCCAACGGCTCAGATTTAGGGGACAGGGGAGGGGACAGGGACCTGGGAACAGGGAAGCCCCGTTCGTCGGCATCTCTCTCTCCACCCCTGCAGGCTCAGCTGGACAACTGCTCTCTCGGCTGCCGCGGCAGCGCAGGCCGGTGCCCCCACTCATGTTGTGCGGCCTGCCTGCCTCTCCATCCTCAGTTCGTCACCTTTCCTCCGAAGGCCAAGGCCATTTGCTCGTTCGACCCAACAGCACTTGCCAAACCCTATCCAACGCCAGAGCTTCATTCCGTTCGTTCTACACGGACAATAATTTTGGCGACGCTCTGTTAGACTGAAATAGTTTATGACTAAAATTATACTGTAACTGATTAAAAATATACTGTAGCTGATGATGAGTTATTTGTCGTAACTAAATTTAAAAAAATTAAAAATAGAAAAAGTAAGTTAGCCCATCACAGACAATGCAAATGAATACCGAAAAAGAACCGGCAAAAAAAGAAAAAAATCTAAAAAGCTAGAAAAGATAAAATTTAGAAATAGTGAAAAATAAGCTAAAAGTTAAAAGGTCAAGTTAAAATGAGTGGGGGGGCTTTCTCAGAGGAAAATAAAAGCTCCGTACTATAGCTTTGACTGGGAATGTCTACTTTGTTGTGTTCCGTAAAGGATTAGTGGCAGCTTTAGTCGGTTGCACAATACTAGTTTTTGAAACCGGACCGGTAAGTGAACGGGTCGGTCGACTGTGTTAAGAGTGCATGACCTGTAGATATTTGCTGGTTCAACTGTTCAAAGATATTATATTTTAATAATTTTTAGAATTAAATTCAGTGTTATGTAAAATTATGTGTACTAATATAACCTTTGTATGGACTAACATTCCATCGACCACAGAAGAGAGTTTTAGGCACTTTTTAGTCTCTTTTAACCTCGTATTTACAAAAAAGATAGTAGTCACGTAGTATTTACAAAAAAAATTACTTTTACCGTACGGTAGCCGTGGAAATGTGACATGTGGTGGTGCCGCACGATCATCGTGTGGCCCTCCCCTCTGCCGCCCAACTACCAGACGATAGCTAATTAGCTTATTGGCTGGTTTAATTAGCTGCTTTAATTACGAAATTTAGCAAATGAGCTTAAAATTTATGAAATTTTATGCGCAGCGTCCCAACACAATGTATTTGATTGTGTATTTTTTCATAATTTTATCGACTATGAATATTGCTCGAAAATTCATACGATTATGCCGTTTTATAGGAGTTGTTACATATAACAAACAAGCTCAAAAAATTACAAAATTTAATGTGTAGCCTCCTGACTCAGTCGACCTAATTGCCTAATTTTCTCGGATTTTATCCATTATGGATTTTGCTCAAAGATTCATTCAAATGAACTGCTTGTACAGTTTTTTAATGCAAAAAAAGCTGTAAACGTTACAATTTTTTTGAAGGCTCCATACGCAGTGTACTTCATTGTTTAATTCTTTTTCTCCTACACAAGCCATGCTTGTGTCCGAGCCGTACATCTTTGAGTACTTAAATGTATTTATATGGCTCAAACATCCGCCTCTTTTGCGCACATGTCTTGTAGCTTGTGCAGGACAAAAAGAATTAAACAATGTAGTACACTACGTATGGAGCCTTCAGAAAAAATCGTAATGTTTACATCTCTTTTTTTTTTGCATTAAAAATTGTACAAACAGTTCGTTTGTATGAATTTTTGAGAAAAATTCATAACGGATAAAATCCTGAAAAAATAGACAATTAGGTCGACTGTGTTGGGAGGCTGTACATAAAATTTTATAATTTTTGGAACTCATTTGCTATATGTAACAACTCTTACAAAACAGCATAATCGTATGAATTTTTTAGAAACATTCAGAGCGAATAAAATTATGAAAAAATACACACTCAAGTACGTTGTGTCGGAAGACTGTACATAAAGTTTTGTAATTTTTAGACTCATTTACTATATTTAAAAAATCGAACAAACAATATGCGTAAATTGTAATTAAGATAGCTAATTAAACCGATGATGGTTGGGTAGGAGAGGAGAGGGCCACACGGTGGCCGTGCGTCGCATGGTGGTCGTGCGGCACCACCACATGTCACATCTTCATGACTGCCGCACGGTGGCCGTAGGACAGAAACGATATTTTTATAAATGTCACGTGACTATCACTATTTTTTTGTAAATGTAAGATCAAAAGGGGACTAAAAGTGGCAAAAACTCGAAAAGAGAAGGGCAGTAAAACTCGTATACTAGCTGTACCGGCACCTGATGCCGCGCAGTTGTACGTGCACGCCGTGCCGCGGCGCGAAGAAAATGCCGCCGGGCAGCGGCACGGAGCACTCGAGCGGCCGCGCGGTGTCACCCTACCATGAGGTCATGTGCGGCTGATACACCGCATGATCCATCTTAGACTGTCCTACCCAACTCCATCTACACGAGAGCCCGTTTCCAAAGCTACGACGTCACAGTGACCCAACCGAAAAGGATTCAGGAAAGACCACCAAAGCGCTAGTAGCCAGTCGCGGAGCCTGGGCCTAAAACCACAAGGGAGCAACGCTAGATGATACATGATTGGGCAACCGAGATGTGGCTAATTCCAAGCCTAATCACTAAAAGTAGCAGTACCACTATGAAATTGCACAATTATTGGTGTGGGGTTGGGTAGGGTGGGCAAGGCCCACCTTAGCCCTAGTGATGCTCCACCCTGCTAGAAGCAATCGATACGAAACCGCCCAAACTTGGTCTGACTGCGTCAGGAGACCCAAATGCACGACTATGGTCTAGCTAGTTGGCTATCTTACCTCTGTGGCTGATGATAAAGTTCAATCCTCACAAACTACAACTTCGGTGTATCTATTATATTATTAAAATAAAGGTAAAGGAGTTACCACATTCGCTCTTAAAAGTATAAATTCTCATATTAATCAGAGAAAAAAAGACAAAAATCTACACCGTTTATCATGCTAGGTCCAGATTATAACGGTCTATATTAAAAGAAAAAGTTCATGATAAGTACAATAAAAAACTAAAATTCAAATTAAAAAAATAAAACTAACAATTCGATTTCCTTACAAATTCCTAAGTAAAATTAAATAGAAATAATTCACAATAAAAATTAAACAAAAACTAGCAATTGGGTTTGCATATGAATTCCAACCAATAAAATTGAAATTCAAAACAGAAAACAAAAGAAATTTGCAATTTGATTTTCATACAATTCCAATATAAAATCCTTAAACAACTAAAATGCAGAATAAATTAAATAAAATTAGCAATTTGGTTTCCATATCAATTCCTAAGTAAAATCACTAAATAAATATAATTTAGAATAAAAATTAAATAAATATTACTAATTGGATTTGTGCATGAATTCCAACTAAAAAATAGTTGACATTTGAAATAACAATATAATAAAATTAGGAATTTAATTTCAATACAAATTCCAAAGTAAAATTCCTAAATAACTATAATTCTAAATAAACATTAAATAAAAAATTGTAATTGGATTTGTATACAAATTTCAATAAAAATAATTAAAATTTAGAGTAAAAACAAATTTGCAATTTGCAATTTGATTTTCATACAATTGCAAAGTAAAATAACTAAAATTCAATATAAATGAAATAAAATTAGTAATTTAATTTGTATACGAGCTCCAATAAAAATAAGGGCAATTTTCAAGAAAAATAAAAGTTATAACAAGAATAGCACAGTTGATGTTGGACTAGACCACGAAAGAGTGCAATGGTTTCGATTTGTTTAACAAGAAGACATTAAACCATTGGGAAATGAAAATCAGAAGTGATGGTAGGGGAGATGAGGACAATATCATGCTACTCATCTTAGCCGTTTGACAAGGACAATGTCGTGCTATTCGATAAAGTTGTTGAAGAGAAATACCAGAGTTAAAGGAGCCAAGGACCACAACGACGAGTGGTGAGTGCAGCATTGTTTAAAAAAGTCAATGCCTAAATAAGCAATAGTACTGCTGAAACTAAGTATCATGAATCAATGGACCGGCCAACGGCTTTGGATAGGTTCTTTTAGGGTAATGGTTTATGATTTATGACTTAAATGTTTAAATTCTGACTGTTTGCGAGAGTCGATATACAGAAGAAAATAGTTGTATGTGATTTTGACCGATACAACTGAACTCAACACACTTTTTACTATAATTTTTTATTGACCCCGTCTTAAAAAACGTACCATTTAAAAGCTATTACTGTAAACAGTATAAATATAAGCTAACTTTAAGCCCAAAAGAACATAATCATTTTATATTTTCTTTCAAACAATGGCACTGTTTATATTGATTGCTTAGAAAAGTCATAAGATAATATGAACACCTGGATTTTCGAAGTGGCTTCTGCACTCCTCTCGTCGACGTCTCGTTTAGAGGATAAGGCAGAGAGGCACAAGTGCAACATGCGTCCTACTCCTCTCGCTCAGTCGCTCTCGTCATGTGCACGTATCTCTTCCTCGTTTTTTTCACCACTCGCCCTCTCCTGCTAAAAGTTACTTTTTTCAACCACTACTATTTATTTTCAGCCAAAAACTATCAGCAAAAGACAGTACGAATACCCCCAATATTTCATCTTACAGGTGTTGTGCAACATGTGTCCTATGGCTGTCAGGTGTATGACCTTGATATGACTGCAACGCTCTTTTCAGATGTACTATAAGCAATTGCATAGTTGTATTTTAGTATCCAGTTTTCTGAAATGGCTTCTTCACTTATCTCATTCTGAAATAAAATAGATGGTCATAAATGTATCACGCACTCTATTCCTCTCGCTCTTATCTCGCGCATGCATCTATCTTATTTTCTCTACTGCTCACGTCCTCGTTTTAAAAGCCATTTTTTGACACTACTATTAATTTTTAGCTAAAAACCATCTATCCTAACTAAAAGCTACAGCAAACATGAACAGGCTCTTCGTGAGTTTTGCCCAATGGTGACCAATTCCAAATAAAACAATGTCAATATGTTCTGAGGACTGCAGGCAGTATTTGCACGCATCGTGGCTCGAGTTCCGCATGTACATGCAAAACCAGAGCCCTCTTTCTATCCCAACTGGTCAGTTGCAATGCAGTGGATTATGCGACGATGATTAGCTACCATCTTCATTTAGGCGCGAGTGGAAGGCTGGGATCTCCTGCTGAAGAGTTTAGTGAAATCGGACGGCTCCATCCGTTTCACTAATTATTGCATGGGGACCTGTAGACGTCACTCGTTGTCTTTCTCGTTCTATCTTCAGTTAAACTCGGTTCAGTTAATTATGTTAGCCATTTTGTACTGAGCTGTAAAACTCCGAACCCCGTTCGATTTGGCTTCAGCTTCTGGCTTCTAGTTCACTACTGCTTAATTTCGTCTTTTTTATTTTTTTTGGATTTTTGTCTTTTTTTTATTTATTTGCATTGTTTATGATGAGTTAACATATTTTCCTTTTTAATTTTTTAATTTAATTACGTTAAAAAATTATTAATAGTTACAGTAAAAAATAAGTTAACTATAATATAAAAAACCATAAATCAGTTCATTACAATAGAACTGAGCGCCCCTACGTAACGTGGAATGAAAGCATTGAAAAAGCAGAAGCTAAAAGAGTCTTGTAGCTTAGACTAGAACACTTCTGAATAGTTGTGTCATAAAACCTGTGCTTAGCTGCCTTGATGTGATTGAGATTGTAGCATTTGGGATGGCGAACAGTAACAACGACTGTTTAGTCTGAAACTCTGCGGTGGAAATTGTCATGTGACAATGGGAAATTTGCATATCTATCTGGCTGTGGTTGGTCAAACTGTAAGAATAATCAAGATTCATAATGTTTCTTGTCTGTCTACGAAGAAGCAATGACGGGTCCTATCAAAGGGGGGGAGCGTATAATACGACGCAACTTTTTTTTTTGTCCCATGCTAGCAAGAGTTGTTTTTGTTTTTCCTAGCCGTGAAAGGCTTTCCAAAGTGACGTACGCACCAGGTTGCCAATCGGACTAGCATTTGGTCATACCTAAATAGTCTCTATCAACGTACTAAATATCGGGTGTATCAAATCGTATAAGAATTGCTGAATTGGCGTCAAAGAAATCAAAATTGTTCCACGATCATGCACTTTTTTTATCCACCTGTGGTTCGAACCAAATTCCCTTCAAAATTTTCTTTGCACAAATTAATAGCATACTCTAACCGGGGGAGCTAGCACTGTAGCTCCCCTTACCCAGCGGGGAAACCGATTCCCACCCGCCGAGGTTTTTAACCTGATGATGACAGAAAATCTGGAGGAATAAAAAATAAGAGTAGATCGACTCAGTTAAACAAATCTCTCACTCCTGGTACGAGTATTAACACTGCCAGGCAATTCATGCAAGCACATATTACGATAGATTAGCTACTGTTGATATCATCGCTACATGCTATTGAGTTTTAAACATCAAGTATTATATACTAGCCTCATAGGCGCGGCGTCGCGCCAGCCACCGTGTGTACCGAAGTAAAAGAGGCGATAATCCATGAGGAGTTTGGAAAAAAAATTTAAAAAAATCGAGGGCGCATGTGTATTTTCGAAAAAGTCAAAGTTCTTTTTCGTAAAAAACCGAGGGCCTGTACGTAATAAATGAGAAAGGCAAAGGTTTTTGTCGTAAAAAACTGAGGGCCTGTACGTAATAAACGAGGACCCGTACGTAATTTAGAAAACCGTGGGGCGCTATCCTGCAAAAATTTCGGTGGAAAAAAACTTGCAGGGACCTTTTCGCGAGGAAAAAGGACCTTTACGTAATTTCCGAAAAACTGGAGGAAATGGCCTCTCCCGGCCGTACGAAGATTCTCCCGCCACGCGGCCGACGGAGCGCGCGCGCGCGCGGGAGCTGGCCGACGTGGCTGGCCTCTCCTCGCGGGGAGTCCCCCGCTAATGTTATGGTTATAATACCATACTTCCTTACTTGCCATTCATGTCAGCACAGAAAGGCTGAGTGACAACCAGAACATAATAATGGCTCTATTCTTTTCAACTTCTAAAAGCTATTTTTCGGTTTTTCTACAGTAACTAGCTTTTAAACGGGGTATTTTTTAAGATAGGGTTTACTAGTTAATTGCAGTACTTTACTGACTTCATTTATATCGGTAAAACCGCACGTGAGTTTCTGTTATTCTGTAATCTCTCGTACAAACAGCCCAAAAGTCACAAACCGCAGCCAAACAGAACAGGAACAGGATGAAGTGATAATAAGGTACCGCTCGGTTGGGCTGAAAAATAGTGGCTTATAGCTAAAATTATACTGTAACTGTCTGAAAAATAGTGTCTTATAGCTAAAATTACACGTTGTGTTGAGAGATTGTAAATAAAATTTCATAATTTTTGGACTCATTTGTTATATTTAAAAAATCGAACAAATAGTATACATCGCTAATTAAACCAGTAATGACTGGGCGGCAAAGGAGAGGGTCGCACGGTGGCCGTATGGCCTTCGTGCGTCACACAGTGGCCGTGCGGCACCACCACATGTCGCATCTCCATGGCTAAAACACAGTAGCCGTACGACAAAACTAATATTTTTGTAAATACCACACGACTACCGCTATTTTTGTAAATATGAGATCAAAAGAGGCTAAAAGTGGCAAAAACTTGAGAAGAGAAAAGCAGTAAAACTCGTATACTAGCTGTACCGGCACCTGATGCCACGCGGTTGTACGTGCACGCCTGTGTGCGTGTACGCACGCCGTGCCACAGCGCAAAGAAAATGCCGTTGGGCAGCGGCATGGAGCACTCGAGCGGACGCACGGTGTTATTGTTCAACTTCCTCACCCTACCATGAGGTCTTGTGCGGCTTCCTCAGCCCATGATACACCGCATGATCCATCTTAGATTGTCCTGCCCAACTCCAACTACACAAGGGCCTTGTCGTAGGGGTGGCCCCCACCTAAACCCAGCATGCCTAGTAGGAGATTATAAGGCCCAGAATAGGCCATGTGTAATGACATAACTGCCCCCAGAGGGGATAACTAGATGTAAGGGTATGACTGTAAAAGCACTCATGTGTGTATATATATATATATACAAGCCATGGGGAGGGGCAGAACACTCCCACCTCTTCACTACCATCTCTCTCTCTGTTTGGTCTGTAACCACAACAGTTGGCGCCGTTCGTGGGGAGGACAAGGACAAGCCCGAAGACCGAAGAAGAAGGATGACACCCAAAAAAGCTTCATCAGCGGCGGCGAAGGGAAAGAAGACGGCTGGGTCGGAGTGGCGCGTGAATACCAGGGCTTCGGCATCGGCCGCTGAAGGAGCTGGCGGCGGCGCAGGCGCCGTGGTCGCGGAAGTCGACGCTCGCGCTGCAACGACCGACCCCTCCAGCGCCGCTACAACGACACCCAACCCCGTCGCTGGCACTGCAACGACCGACCCGCCAGCGCCGCTATAACGACACCCAACCCTGTCGCTGGCACCACAGCGACCGACCCGCCAGCGCCGCCACAACGACACCTAACCCCGTCGCTGGCACTGCAACGACCGCCACCCTCGCCGGCAGCGCGGATCAGGCGGCCGGGGGTAGCCGCAATGAAGCATCCGACGGATCTGGAGATCGTGAAGCGATGGTTCCTGCACCGACCCGTCCGCTGGGTGTTCCGGCGGCCCCGACAGCGCCTGCGGTGGAAAGCGCCATACTAGCAGCCCTCAACGCGTTCCAGCGGGAGCTAGGGGACCTTTGCGGAGCCGTCCGCGATATGCAAGAGGCTCGGAGCCAGCAGGCCGCGCCAGTAATCGCGCCCGAGCCCACGCCGGAGAGGGCGGACAGTCGCGAAGCCCCCACGTCTAGCCGTGCGCCGCTGCGGCGCGTAGATCCGGAGTCCCCGCTTTCGGCAGGGCTGCAGCAGGCGGCATGGCCTGAAGACTTCAAGTTTCCTAGCGCCATCGACCCGTACAAAGGCGACACGGACCCCCGCGAGTTCGTGCGCGTGTACGAAACCGCGATCGAAGCCGCGGGCGGAGACAACACCACGAAGGCGAAGGGACTCCCTCTCGCGCTGCAAGGAGTGGCGCTCTCTTGGTTCTTTATCATAGAGCCAGGCTCCATCTACGCGTGGGAGCAGCTTCGCGACCGCCTTCACAACAACTTCCAAGGAAACTATGTCGAGCGAGTCGACGCGGACCAGCTCTTCGCTGTGAAGCAAAAACCCTCGGAGAAGCTCCGGGACTACTTCAAACGCTTCGCCAAGATTCGATGCCAAGTGAAGGACGTTAATGAAACCACCATCGTTAATGCAGCCATACAGGGCCTTCGTCCGGGCCCGATGGCAGAGTACAATGCGCAAAAGTCAATCAAGACGGTGGCGAAGCTCTTCGACAAAATGAAGGAATACGCCAGGGCGGAAGAGGACGCGCGGCGAAGGCAAGGTGACGACTCCGACACCAACCAGCCCGGAGCCTCGGCAAAAGTCGAAGATCCGCCGAAGGACGGTTCTTCGAAGGGAAAACGTAAGCAGGAGTCGTCCAGGGATACGCCCGACCGCAGGGACGCCTCGCACAAGGAGTCGTCCGATCGGCCCAAGCGCGGCCAGCAGAGGTCGAGGTGAAACCGGTACGTCCTCGACATTGAAGGCGGTTCCGACGAGGGTGCTCCCACGGGCCAAGGCGGTCGGGGGCGCCGTGGCCGGGGGCGCGGTCGTGGCCGGGGCCGCGACGATAAAAGTCGTGGAGATTACGACGACCAGCACCAGGGACTCTGGTGCCCCCTGGTGCGTAGTCCACGGCCGCGGCAACCACGATACCCGCACCTGCACCTCCATCGCGGCGCTCCGCGATAGCGTCGCTAGGGACAGGAACCCGGAGACACGTCCGCCTGCGGTGGCCCACGTCCAATTCCCGTACGAGGCCCCCATGCAGGTACAGGCGCAAGGGATGCAACCCCAGGAATGCCCCTTACGGATCCAAGCTCACGTACAGCAGCCTCGGGAGGGCCTCCTGTCGCTGCAGGCCCCGGAGGCAACCCACCGCAGGGTCATTAACGTCATATCCGGAGGCTCTGCGCTGGAATTCGCCTCAGCACGGCAGCAGAAGGCCTATGCGCGAAGACTACATCACGTGGCGGCATACCCAGCGCAAGCACCGCCGGACTGGGCGCAGCACGAAGTCACATTCACACCCGACGACGCCCAGGGCGTGGACTTCCCTCATCAGGGGATGCGACGTGGGGCGTGCTTGGTGGACGGCGGTAGCTCCGCGAACATATTGTTTGCGGCGGCCTTCGACCAGATGGGGATCCCTCGAAGCCGCCTAGGGCCCTCAGGAATCCCACTGCAGGGCTTCGGGGGACAGCCCCTGCGGGCGCTGGGCCAAATAGGTCTTCAAGTCTCCTTCGGCCAAGATAACAATGTGCGGGCCGAAGATGCCACCTTCGACGTGGTCAACCTTCCGTACCCCTACAATGCCATATTAGGGCGCCCAATCCTCAACTCCTTCGGCGCGGTACCACATCACGGCTATCTATGCATGAAGATCCCGGGTCCCCAAACCATCATCACCGTCCGAGGCGACCAGGATATGGCCCGGCGCATCGAGCCAGGTACCAGGTACCCGCGTCGCGAAGCCCAGCGGCGCTCTTAGAGCTGGCGTCACAGCGCGGGGGTCCGCGGGGCCATTCAGAGGCGCCTTGGCGGGCCCTGCAGATGTCTAGCGACTAGAGGCTTCCGCCGCACCAAGGACAAACGGTTAGTATATCCACCCCCTGTAATTGCTTACCCGCGCAAACGGGGATGTAATGAAGATCGTCGTTTGCCAGCAATCTTTCTTCATCTCGCACAAGTACGCGGCGGAGGCATGCGCAAACTTGGCCAGCGCGCGCGTTCCCGCAGTATAAATTGAAGTCGCACGTCCGCGTGTGCACTCGCCGTAGCCAAAGGTGACGGGCCTGAGTATAAACAAAGACGCACGTTCGCGTGTGCACTCGCCGTAGCCAGGGGTACGGGACTGAGTATAAATCGAAGTCGCACGTCCGCGTGTGCACTCGCCGTAGCCAAAGGTGACGGGCCTGAGTATAAACAAAGACGCACGTTCGCGTGTGCAGTCGCCGTAGCCAGGGGTACGGGACTGAGTATAAATCGAAGTCGCACGTCCGCGTGTGCACTCGCCGTAGCCAAAGGTGACGGGCCTGAGTATAAACAAAGACGCACGTTCGCGTGTGCACTCGCCGTAGCCAGGGGTACGGGACTGAGTATAAATCGAAGTCGCACGTCCGCGTGTGCACTCGCCGTAGCCAAAGGTGACGGGCCTGAGTATAAACAAAGACGCACGTTCGCGTGTGCACTCGCCGTAGCCAGGGGTACGGGACTGAGTATAAATCGAAGTCGCACGTCCGCGTGTGCACTCGCCGTAGCCAAAGGTGACGGGCCTGAGTATAAACAAAGACGCACGTTCGCGTGTGCACTCGCCGTAGCCAGGGGTACGGGACTGAGTATAAATCGAAGTCGCACGTCCGCGTGTGCACTCGCCGTAGCCAAAGGTGACGGGCCTGAGTATAAACAAAGACGCACGTTCGCGTGTGCACTCGCCGTAGCCAGGGGTATGGGACTGAGTATAAATCGAAGTCGCACGTCCGCGTGTGCACTCGCCGTAGCCAAAGGTGACGGGCCTGAGTATAAACAAAGACGCACGTTCGCGTGTGCACTCGCCGTAGCCAGGGGTACGGGACTGAGTATAAATCGAAGTCGCACGTTCGCATGTGCACTCGCCGTAGCCAAAGGTGACGGGCCTGAGTATAAACAAAGACGCACGTTCGCGTGTGCACTCGCCGTAGCCAGGGGTACGGGACTGAGTATAAATCGAAGTCGCACGTCCACGTGTGCACTCGCCGTAGCCAAGGGTGACGGGCCTGAGTATAAACAAAAGACGCAACGGGGGGACGCCCTCGCGCGCACCAGTCCACGGACTCTAAATAAGACGTAGCGTCGAGGTCTGCCTCCGCACGCGCGAGTCTCCGGACTATAAAGGAAGTCGTAGCGTCGAGGTCCGCCTCCGCACGCACTAGTTCACGGACTCTAAATAAGACGTAGCGTCGAGGCCTGCCTCCGCACGCGCGAGTCTCCGGACTATAAAGGAAGTCGTAGCGTCGAGGTCCGCCTCTGCACGCACCAGTCCACGGACTCTAAATAAGACGTAGCGTCGAGGCCTGCCTCCGCACGTGCGAGTCTCCGGACTATAAAGGAAGTCGTAGCGTCGAGGTCCGCCTCCGCACGCACCAGTCCACGGACTCTAAATAAGACGTAGCGTCGAGGCCTGCCTCCACACGCGCGAGTCTCCGAACTATAAAGGAAGTCGTAGCGTCGAGGTCCGCCTCCGCACGCACTGGATGTTCTCCCTGTGCATACTCTGCGGAGCATAAATAAGGCTACGGAGCCCCCCACGCGTTTCGCAACGCGGGCGGAGGACACGAGTATTAATCGAAGCGGAGCGAGGCTCACCCTCGCGTACTGCGGGAGGTGAGCGCAGCGCGCGTTGACAAAGACACAGCGCGCCAGAGGCTACCCCCGCCATGAGTAGCAAGAGAAACGGAACGTGCGCACACTTCCACCCTCCGCACGCGCCAGTCTACGGACTATAAAAAGGCGAAGTGCCGAGGTTCGCCTCCGCACATGCCAGTCTACGGACTATAAAAAGGCGGAGCGTCGAGGTCTGCCTCCGCACCCGCCCGTCTATGGACGGTAAAAAGGTGAGGCGCCAAGGACTGCCCCCGCAAGCGCCGTTCTAAGGAACCCTTGCGCGACTACTTCGCCAACGGCGCGCGTCGAGCGTGGAGAGCCCGTCCCCGCGCAGCATGTGGCGTACCGGTGAACCCGAAGCGGCATCAACACACAGCGCATATCTTAAGATGACAGAAAACTTGCATATCCGAAAAATCACACAAGTACAAAGGTCCGGCAGCATCCTTGCCGTTCTAAGCCGCTATCCCGCGGGCTCGTCCTTAACGCGCGCTAAAGCTGGGGCCTCGCTCGAAGAAGGCCGGCTTGCCCAAAAGTTCAACGACTCCTCGGCCCTTTGCCAGCGTCGAAGGCGCCGCCGGGTCGCAAGGCCAGACGCGAGCAGTCGCCCCCAGCAAGGAAGCTGCCCGGGATGAAGGCAAGCAATCAGTTCGTGAAGCAAACACGCACTTTATTCATTCAATTAAGGGGCAGACGCTACAACGCACGCCCACACCTAGCCACGTTGGCGCCGCACCTGTGAGCCTTCGGCATCTTCGGAGGCCTCCGCGACACCCTCGCCGCGCCGCGGGACCTCAGCGCCGCCCTTGTCGCGCCGCGGGACTTCATCCAGAAATTGGCCGAGGCTACCCCCACCACGAAGGGACTTCCGAAGCTCGACCTCCGTGGCGGCTATCCCGATGTAGTCCTAGATGCGCTCGTAGAAGAATTTGACGGGGCCGCGAACGGCACGGACTTCACCGGACATCACTCCGGCCCCGCCGGGCATCTCCAGCTGAGGGTCCTCCAGCTCGGCGATGTGCGTGCAACCACGGTGCCGAAGGAGGGCGCACACCAGGCACGACGCCACAAAGGCACAGTGGTCGCCAAAGGTCGTCGCAGCCCCGCGCGCAACGTCGGCGGCGTCATGGATCCAGCGAAGGGCCCGCAGCAACTCCTCCGGGCCGAAGGCGTGGTCCGGCACTCCAACCACAAGCCTTTGGAGGTGGACTTCCAGCATTTGCAGGGCGTCCCACGCAACCACCGAGGCGTCGCCAAGCGTCTGGTTGCGCTCCGCTAGAGTCAAGGCAAGCTCGCCTTTTTCCTTCTCTAGCGAGGCGACCTGTTCCAGGAGCCCGTCGCGCTCCGCCGCAAACTTCTGTTGCGCAGCTTCCGCGGCCGACTCCCGCGCCGACACAACAAGTCCCTCGGCATGTGCCCTCGCTTCGGCGCATTCCGTTTCCAGCTGGCGGATGCGGGCGTCCTGGGCAGAGCGGGCTCCAGAAGCTTCGCGTAGCTCCTCCTCGGCGGCCCGCAGCCTATCCTCGAGTGCCTTTCGGCCACGAGCATAGGCCGTTTGCAAGGCCTGCCCAGCACAAGTGTCTGCAGAAGGGAAAGACTTAGCAAGATCAGCCAGCACATGCGTTGTCGCATAAGTACTTACCCTCACCCCAGACACCTCGAAGGCGTCTTCGAGGCGCCCTGCCCTATAGGCCTGCAGCACTTGCGGGTCGACGCTGGTGGCCGCGTCATTCACAATCCCGCGCCACGCCCTCAGCGTCCCCGGGGGCGGCACGAAGTCCGTGGGGCTTACGCGCGCGGAGATCCCGTGGTCCGCCAAGTGCCCCCCTCCGGAATGAGCAGCGCTACAAACAAGGCTGCAGGTGAGCACCGCAAGGCATGAAAGAATGCACCAGAGTAAGCTAAGCCACCCTACCTTCGGTAGCAGAAGGAGGGTCTCGGGGACTCGCCCCCTCATCCCCGGGCGGGGCGGCGGTGGCGTAAGCCCCCGCAGAAGGAATGGTCCCGCCGCGGGCAGAAGCCTCCGCGTTCGGGACAGGTGACGGCTGTCCTTGCGCGACGGGCGGCGTGGCCAGAGGGGCGGAGGGCGCATATGCCGCAGGGTCTCCGGCATTTGCACTGGAGTTCCACAAGCTTCTGACGCCCGTGGCCACGACGAAGCCCCGCGGTGTCCGGTGGAGCTCCGGCCGCACACACGGCCGTTTAGCCGGGGCAGCCAGCAGCGATACTGCCCCCGCAGTCGCGGCTGGGGAAGCCCCCGCGGTTGCAGCGCCCGGGGGCGAATGTTCCGCGGTGGCAATTGCCGCAGGGGGCACCTCGGTTTCTGCCGCTGTCGGTAAAGGCAGCATGGCTCCGTGCGCCCTCGTGGAGGGCACCTCTGGCACCACAGCGTCCACGGCCGGAGGCTCCACCTCAGCATCGCCGGTCCGCACGGGTTCCGCCTCGGCGACTTCGGTGGGCGGCAAGACTTCCCCCCTCCGGCTGCTCGCAGCAAACCTGCCGTCCGGGGCGCTCGCCGAAGATACCTCGCATTCGGCGTCCGCGCCGCCCAAGCCTGAATCGGCATACCTCGCCGAGTCCGACTCCGCGTCCGCCGCGCCCTCGGGAGCACTAGCAGCAGCAGTAGCAGCTGCCGCACCAAGCGCGGCAGGCGCCCCGCTGCGGCCCCTCTTCCGAGATGGCGCCTTCTTCTTCGCCGCACCGTCGTCTGGAGCGACACGGTCCGGCACGGCAAGGCCCAGGGCCTCGCACACGCGGTTTATTCGCCCCAGCCCCGCCTCGGCGGTAGCAGACGCGCGCTGCTCGTGCTCCCTGCCGGTGTACGGCCCTAGGAATACGCGCGCGGCTTGCTCCGCCTCCTCCAAGCAAATCCCTGAATTAACGGAGATAGCATCAGCATATAGCGCATTTCGCGTGAACAACGGAGAGACGCGGTCGAGGCTTACGAAGACTGGAGGGTGCCGGCAGCAAGCAGATCGATGGCGAAACATTGTCGTCTCGACGCCGCTCGGCGGCAAGACGCCAGTCGCGGGCAAGCGGGGCCACGCCGTACATCACGTACTCTTCGGCGAGGTCGCGCATGTTGAGGCGGGCGGCCACGCCTACGAGCCGCTGAGCCCTCCGCCTGTCCTCGTCACCGAGCGTCCGGCCGGGCGAGGGCTTGAACGCGATCGGTCGGCCTGTGCACTCAAGGCCGCTCCCGCTCTCCACACGGTGGTAGAACCACCGCTTCATCCAGTAAGACTCCCACTTCCCGTGAGTTGAGTTCGCAGAGAAGAGCTTCTTGCACGACGGACGAAGAATAAAGGTGACGCTACCGAAGCTCGACAGCGTCCCGTCCTTCCGGTCCTTGGGCTGGCACCGTGCCTCGTGAAGATAGGCGAACAGCGAGGCGCTGGACCAACACGCCCCCGAGCGCAAGGCCCAGCTGTACACCGCAAGCCGGGCCACGGCGTTCGGAGTCAGTTGCGCCAGCTCCAGCCTGAAGGTCCGCAGCACGTCGCCCACGATACCCGCTGCGGGGATGCGGAGCCCCGCGTCGAAAAAGGCAACGAACACGACCGCCTCCGACCTCTCGGGATGCGGTATCGTCTCATCGGCGACGGGCAATCGCACCTCCTGGCGCTCGGACAACTTCCCTGCGCGCAGAAGCCCTTGGATCGTCTTCTCGGTCACGAGCGAGGGGCCTAGCTCGCCGGAGAACGTGCCTTCCTCCTCCCCCACCAACCACTCCTTGTCCGCCGCCGCCGGGTCGCGCTCTTGGAGCGTGTATTTCACCTCCAACAGCGAAGACCGCCGGTGAATGCCGCAGACACCACCCGCCTGACCACGCTTGCCATCAGACGCCATTGCTTCTCCGGGAAGGAGGCCAGCGGCAAAAAAATACTACGTGAGTATGGAAGGCGGCGCAAGCAAGCAGGGGGCGTACAACTGTGGGGGCGCGGGCGCGGGGGCTACTTTAAGCCACCTCGCCCCAGTACCGAAGCGTCGCGACGGCCCGCGTGCGGGACGCGACCGCAGTCGTACAAACGCCTGTCCAGCGCTGTTCCCCATACCCAAAGCTGAAAGGCCACGACCACGAGCGCCAAGGGTCGTCACAGCACGACGCTCCCTAGCCGCTATTAAAGGCGGACTAATGGGCCAGGGGATCACAACAGCATCGGCGCTGCGCCATTCGTCGCCCGCCCCGTGTCCCCCTTGCCTAGGGAAGAGGCGAGCGGCCGCGAGCACGCAACCGTCCACATCCCGCCGCGTACCAGTTATAAGCCGCCACGTGCCCCGTGCGCGCCGAGGCGGGTCGCACGGCATAGGCACCTTTACAGCGCAAGACCGCATCACGAGATCTCAAGTCACCGCACGCGTGGCGATGTTCGCGACGCAAGGTCGCCAGCCCCGCGGCCAGCCGTCCGAAGGGTGGGGGACGGAGCGCGTGCGCCTACTCCGGCGGGGCGCCGCAAAGGCGGGGGTCTTGTCTCGCAAAGTCTGCCTCGTTTTTCTTAACAGGCCACCTACAGTGCATCAACATAAAAGGTAATGCCGGCGGGCTCCATCAGGAACGCCGACTGTAGGTAGGCCTGTTAAGAAAAACAGGGCAGACCTTGATGTCGCCTACGGAAGCGCGGTGCGGGGGCAAGAAGCGCGGCTGGCTGTCGATAACCGGCGCTGACCAAGCTCCCAACAAAAATGGACCTCCTTCTGTGCATCAACATTCCCCAAGCCGTTCAGCGTCACCCAGGAATGTTGATGCACAGCAGGGGCCCATTTTAGGGGAGCAGCTTCTATCACAATATACGCAGGAGCAACGCCGCACCAGCGCCATATATATACCCCATCAGCAGGGGAGCCAACCGGCGGAAGGCCAATCGGCAGAAGTCCAACTGCCGGGAGTCCGCCGTCATATTAATGGTCACGACGCCTCAAACGCCTGCACCGCGCCAAGCACGCTTCACCACGTGGACGGCTGGAAGACCAAGCGTCGCAGCACGTCCCTTATCACTTAAGGCTCATGCGGCGGCTCAGGGGCCCGCTACGCTGACCTGTGCCAGTGCAACGCCCCCGGCGCGCGTCTACTTCGGCTAGGGCCACCTCCGCCGCCGCCTGTTTGAAGGGTGAGGGACGGAGCGCGCGCGTCTGCTTCGGCTGCAGCGCAGCCCCGGGTCAAGTTTGGAAAAGTTCACAGGCCGCGGGGACGGAGGGGGCCAAAGGACTCGGCAACATGGCTTCGGCCCCGTGAAGCCCTTTACCATGAGAGGCTCCTGTCGTAGGGGTGGCCCCCACCTAAACCCAGCAGGCCTAGTAGGAGATTATAAGGCCCAGAATAGGCCATGTGTAATGGCATAACTGCCCCCAGAGGGGATAACTAGATGTAAGGGTATGACTGTAAAAGCACTCCTCATGTGTGTGTATATATATATATATATATATATATATATATATATATATATATATATATGAATACAGGCCATGAGGAGGGGGCAGAACACTCCCACCTCTTCACTACCATCTCTCTCTGTTTGGTCTGTAACCACAACAGGCCCGTTTCCATAACATTTACAGTTTACCGCTTTACCATGCATCTGCCTGGTTAGCCTCAGAGATGATGTGTGGACAATTCTGAACTAGGATCTCCACCTGTACAAGCGTCAACTCAACTCAATACAGTATAGCGATACACATATGCTTATATGAACGTTATCGATCCTACGTGTAAAGCTTGATACTGGCATAAAACACGCAGGGGTAAAAATTCGACGCGCACATCACAAATCCCCCTGTTCTTTTCTTTCCTCTTTTTTTCTTTTCTTTTCTTCCCTTTCTTTCTTCTTTCCCCACCTGATCTCTCTCTCTATCGGCCGAAAGGCCTTATCACTTCCCCCATTCCTTATCCTCTCCTTCCCCCACTCTCTGTTCTGGTCTCATGGCACGGCCGACCCTGCGCCACCGACCATCGATGACTCCTCCGCCGCCTCCCGAACGTGCCACCCTCACTCTTCCCTTCTTGGCTCCTGGCTTGGCCTCTATTCGTGCGTGGTGAGGGCGCTCGGTGATGCCTTAGTGCTGTGCTCGGCTGGCTCCTCGAGCTCACCCCCTCCTTTCCGCCTTGCTTTGACTACCGGCCCTCCAGCGCCGCCACCTTCCCCGTGAACCCCCTAGCTCCGGCTAGGGTCCCCAATGCGGCACATCGGTGGTCCACTTGTCGCCGGCCCTCACTCTCCCTCTCTGATCTGTGCTGCCCCACGAGCACTTGGGTGCACCACCGCCCTGCTAGCCCTCAGTCACCGACGGCTTCCCTAGAGTTTGGTCTTTAGGGCTGCGTCACCACCGCCACACAGCTCACCTCCGACTTCCCCTATGGCCCTACTACGCCTACCCTCTAGTTGCCTCGCCGCCCGGCCGTCAACCACTACACCTTGGTGTCGCCACCTTCCTTGGGCTCGGGCGCCTGTAGCTCCCCTTACCCAGTGGGGAAACCGATCCCCACCTGCCAAGGTTTTTAACCTGCTGATGACAGAAAATCTGGAGGAATAGAAAATAAGAGTAGATCGACTCAGTTAAATTAATCTCTCCTAGTACGAGTATAACACTGCCAGGCAATTCATGCAAGAACATATTATGACAGATTAGCTACTGTTGATCATCATCGCTACACACTATTGAGTTTTAAACATCAAGCATTATAGATACCACACTTGCCTTTCATGTCAGCACAGAAAGGCTGAATGACAACCAGAACATAATAATAAGGTTTGACAGGATGAAGTGACAATAACGTGTAGGCTTGGCAAAAGTCACCACAACCACCACCACAAGAGCACAGGATGCGTTGAAGAAATCAGCAAGCAAGTCTTCGTGATCTTTCCATTTTCTCCCTTCTGTAACAAGGGGTCGTAATAATTGTCAAGCATAACAATTTTGAACTGAGATGACAATGTCTTAATCTAGTGGTAAGTCACGAAGGATCACTATGTAATGATGTTGTGAAAATTAACAACGTCAAATGAAAGTATTTTTGAGATTGAAACCTTGCAAGAATGCATCAATGATCTAGAAGCATGCGTATTTAATACCCAGTTACCACTATTCAGAATTTGGTTAACAGTTAACACACTCCATAAGTTGCTTGGATTAAAATAAAAAAAAGGAGCATCAACCTTTCGGAAGAACATACACAAATTCATGCACAAGTAGAACAGTTCAAATGAAACCATGTACATTTATCTTATGTTATTTCAAATTCCCCTGTTCAGCACACTTTCGGCACAAGTGCTAAAATAAGAAACATTGTTGGCAACAATTAAAATTCACTGCAATTAATATATCAGGACTTGAGTCATATTCAATATTGAAAGCGATGTTCATTGTAGATAAAAGACATATAATGCCAGACCAACTGAATCCTTGCAAGAGCAAGTCCGCCTGGCATTATTGAATTTTGAACTGGATATT
Source organism: Dendrocalamus latiflorus (assembly GCA_017311315.1). Lineage (NCBI taxonomy): Eukaryota > Viridiplantae > Streptophyta > Magnoliopsida > Poales > Poaceae > Dendrocalamus > Dendrocalamus latiflorus. The sequence continues at coordinate 2,568,320 of CM029631.1, forward strand.
GAACATTGAATATCCGGTTGCCATTATTCAGAATTAAGTTTACAGTTAACAAACACACTCCATATGTTGATTCGATTTAAATAAAAAAGCAGCTCCCTTCTGGAAAAAACATGCACAAATTCATATATAAATAGCACAGTTCAAAAGAAACCATATACATTTATCTTTTGTTATTACAAAACATCCCTGTACAGCACAGTTTTGGCACACCTCGAGTGCTAAAACAATAAACATTGTTGGCAAAAACTAAGAAGTCGCTGCAATTGACATATCAGGACTCGAGTCATATACAATATCGGAAGCAACGTGCATTGTAGTTCGTAGAGCTCGCATGTACATATCTTTGGAGACAATCAAACTTCAGAATACAATTAAGTATGGTCACTGACTGCAGTGCATTCCAAATATAATTCTGTTTATTGGCTCCAGTGCCACTTGCAACTGTTTTAACTAGTAACTGGTGTGTGTGTGTGTGTGTGTGTCGCGCGGGCGTGTGTTTCATGGATCCATGGTGGTACATAAAACAGAGTAGCTATATTTAAGGTCAAGCTAAAAGATCAAACAAGCCCAGAGTATAGGCATCACCTCCCTTCACTGAGGGAAAACAAATAAAACCTAGAAAAATTAGAGGAAGAACTAAAAGGAATAAAACAAAAAAAAAATGATTGACAAATACTAAACTCCTATCACTCCCACATTCGCAGAGAATTCCCAGGCAATGCAGGTAAGACATACTATGAATGGTGAAACTACAATAGATAGGCCACCCCAGTTCATTATTATGACATCAGGTAAGGTAATGATAGATAAGATAATCAAACATGTTTAAATTCAACAGAAAGTGCACGTGTAACATGTAGTCACCTTACCATACTTCCAGTCAGCCTCAAATGAGCATTGAGATTTCCTCCACATTCGCCTCACTATGCACACAACTCAACGCCAAGGTGTTGGGGAAGGATAGCTATGGTCACGTCCGAGTCATGCTCAACAGGGCTCCAACGAGAGATTTCAACCAAGTTAATTGCATCAAAAACGACAATAATAAACTTTTGGTGAAAGACGAGCAGATCAAGGATAGATGATGATATTACTTCGACAAGCTGTTTAATCACGACAATGACAATAATATGATTAAACTAGATGATACTTTTGACGCCATCAATAAGTGGTTTATTCGAAGAATTCAGGAGTTGGAAGTAAGAGAGGCGGTAAAAAGGTACCGTGTCTTTGTGATTTGTTTTCTTGTGCTCAATTTACTTTCAAGCAATTTACATTTATAGAATTAAATTAATTGCTTGCCATCTTAGGATTGCAAAACCCTTAATATAGACTTAGGATGTTTGTGCATTTAGGTGAACCTAGTTGACTTAAGTTTTGCTTGTGCTAAAACTAATTTGATTTAAGATTTTGTATTATATTTTTTGGTTTTAGCTAAATAACTTAAAAAGAATCAATTAAAAAAAGAATTTTTAGAAACAACTATTTATTTCTCTCTAATCGGCCTCCTCGATCTTACAGTAGTACATTCATCTTAAAAGGATTTTTCTCTGCACAACTGCTGTTAGGTTTCCTGTCCAGTTTTCCATTGAGGTCATCATGAGAAGACTAGAGAATTTTTACTACAGAACTCTGGAGGCTGTCCAACATGATGCCACCGTGATGCTTGCAAATGCCCAGTCATACTTTTCAAAGAGCGCTGAAATGACCAAAAAGATTCGCAAGCTATCCGAGTGGATCCAATGGTACCTTTTCATCACTGTAGGGGGCTGTGTTAGCAGAATTTGCGCTTCATCCGCTGAGATGATTCTACGTGGTGTTACTTAGGCATAATTTTGTTAGAGGAATGAACCAAAGCAGTTCTCAGGTTGGAGAGAATTTCTGGTGTAGCCCAACAGCTTAAAAAACTATTTGATCCCTTGTTTGCTGATACAAATTGATCTAACTAACCCTCTGACCATTTGATCTTTTGTCGTCGTCAAGACAAATCAATTTATCCTATTGGACAAAAAGAATTCTTGGGACCTTGTTAGAGAAGATGCTAGTGTGTAAAGCTGGTAGAGGAAATGCCCTACCAGATTATTGGTTGTGTATAGACCACAGCACATCATCATCAATAAAAAGAAGGGGGAAAATGTGTGTCACCGTCAGTGTGCAGCCCAATCTGAGATTACACATTGAACTGTATCCTGATCAAAAGTCAGCTAGTGGTAATTGTTTATGCGTGCTTGCGGGGTTTTTAACCGAGTATTGCAGCTAGTTAAAAGCGATTATCATTGTTCTTTACTGAAGGGGAGCTTAAAAATAGCGCAAATGCTGTGGCACTTTGAGGCGCGCTTAAGCAATTCGTTCTACACACGTGCCGCCGGGCCGAGCAATGTTATTCGTTCAGCTTCCTCGGCCTACCAGGAGGTCTTGTGCAGCTTCCTTGGCCCACAATGCATGTGCTCTTGGATCGTCTAGGGCAGGGGCGAAGCTAGAGAGAAACCAAGGGGGTGCACACTTCACCACACATATAGCACAGTACACAAAAATTTCGATGGACAATATATAGAAAATATGTTGTACCGTCAGTTTTTAACATATATAATATAACAAAGTGATTGACAATGAACAGCGAGTCGATGATAAAGCATTAGCAGCAAAAAGTACGTACCAAAATAAATAAATCCATTAATATAGGCAAATATATTATCTGAACTCAATATCCTTAATGGCCTACAACAAAGGAGAATAAAAACATGTTAATTTTCAGCTGAAAAACTATTGGTGCTATCTGGTGCTTTTCTTTTCAGAAATTTCTCCATTACTAAGATTAGTGCTCCACCTATTATTTATAAGTTATAACCAATTAACCATGTAGTCAAATTACAAAAATAAAAAGATAAGAAATATATGGTTCTACAGTAGGTGCATTGCATAATAGTAAGAAAATGAAAATTGATAATAGATGCATAAAATTTTACTCCAAATTCAGAACACATCTGTGCAATACAAGTGTTTTCTTATAATAGATCAAACTAGTTTGTTAAAGAATTAGAGAGGTAAAGAAAGTTGAATGAATCACCTAGCTTTTTGAATCAAAACTCCTGTTCCTGTTCGCACCGTGAAGATGCCGTGAAGAACTGAAGATGCGGCACGGTGATTCCGTGAAGATGCTGTGAAGAATGACTGAATGAAGATGCCGTATTGGTAGTGCCGTGAAGAATGAAGATGCCGTGACGTGAAGATGCAGTTGGGCGCCGGCGGATGGCGGATGCGATGCCGTGAACAGCTCGACGGCTCGCTCGACGCGGCGGCAGACAGGGGCGAAGCCCAATGGGCATATGAATCGGCAGAGGCAAAGATATCTGGCGGCAGATGAATCGGCAGTAGATGGAAAAAGAAAGAAGACAAGAAGTTGAATCGGCAGTCTGAGTCCGCCTGAAGCAAAAAAAGGAAAAAAAATCCGATTGGAGCTTAATAGTTGGGCCTGATTGTTTGCTGCTTGGCATTTTTTTTTCCAATCGACAGGGCCCAATTTGTGGGCTGGGCCACTAGGGGTACACAATTTTGGGCTGAGGGTGGTGCACATATGGTGAATATGGGATAGTAATAAGTGTTTCTATTTTTTTACCCTGGTGCCAAGGAACCCCTTGGGCTATTGGGCTTCGCCCCTACTCTAGGGTCTCTCGAGTCGATGCTGCTACTAATGCTATTACTGAATTGGACTACTACCCAAGAGCCCATGTCCAAAGCAACGACTTCGCAGTGACCCAACTGAAAAGGATTCTTGAAGACCAAAGCTCCAGAAACAATTGAAATAAAACCTCCCAAGCGTGATCTCTCTCTGGGGAACCGTGTCTAGCTCGGTAAAAAGGTACCCTTACGTTTTGTCCACCAGGTTCGAGTCCTAGGATCGACCCAAGCGTCCACCTTGGGTCAATTTTCAAAAAAAAAATCTCACTATCTAAGACAACGTCGCCAGCCGCATCATTACCTAATGGTGTGTCACCTTATCTATCTAGTTAATGAAAATTTAATAATTTACACGTGTTATTTATGTGGATTTTCCGCTATATAAAGTGAAATTTATTCAATTTTTGCCTTGTGTAGCACTGAGCCGGACGTGTTCAAGCTTGCAATAGCGCGGGATAGCTAATTAAGTCCATCAAACAAATACCTGCTTAATTAATTATTCATTACTCGTTGAACCTTCCTGTCACGAGAACGGCCTAATTACACTCTGCATAAGAAAAAAAGTAGGGTCTCGCGAATCACATGCACTTATTTGAATTCGTAAATTTGCAATCGGTCAGCGACTGGGTTTGCGAAGAAAAGAGTAGCGTGACAGGCGATGACGCGAAAGAACGTGATGCGTTAAACAAACTTAAACGTTAGCCATTGGCGGCTGAGTTTGACATGTAAATTTACAAGCCCTAAGGTAGAACTCTGCAACATATTCCATGATTGAAATAAAAAACTGCATCAACCTCTTCAGAAGTAAATTCTGGAGGCTATTAAAATAAAGAGATTAGATAGGGTTGAGGTTTATTGAAATAATGGAATGCTTAAATTATGAAACACAAAGAAGTTACCTCTGAACCCTTTAGGTACGCAATAAAATCCTTGAAAACTGTAGCCAACACCTTAGGCTGTATCCATCGTACTTTATGCATGAATATCTTAAAGACGTATGCCAAACACAGTTTCCAGGCGAGTACAACCCTTAAATAGAGGTGCAATCAGAGCGCATTCAGATGGATATCGCTTATCATGTATCCTATTCCATATTTTTTTCCTCGGAATCAGAGTAAGACACGGATAATGTCGGATATCTATTTCTCCATTCCGTATCCGTTCCATAATCTTTCGGATGGTCAGTCGAAAATTATCCGCTTCTTTGCACAGGACATTGGACAGTATGGTATAATTAGAGCAAATATGGAGAGACTAAGTACTGAGATGTTGAAGGAAGAACACTCAGTACTCCCGATTATTTAGATGTGACAATCTGCCTATATGTTATTTTGTTCCTAGGTGAAGTCACAACAGACTTCCTCATATCATTTGACATACGGATATATACGAACAGATATCACTTATCCCGTATCATATTCCATATTTTTTTCCTCGAAGTCGGACACGGATAGTGCCGGATACCCATCTACCCCTTCCGTATCCGTTCCGCATGTCTTCGGTCAGTCGGACGAAAATTATCCACTCCATTTACACTCCTATTCTTAAATGGTTTATCCCATACAAATACACATAAATCGTAATGGCCAACTTTAATGCCAATTGTGTTTTGTATGTCATGTCTTTGGAATCGAATATGCTTTACCTACGCTTAATTCTAGATCAATCCTACCCTTTGAGGATAACGTATAGCAATGAGACTGGAGCATTGCATTAAACGTCTCATCAATAGTGTTGAATATGTCGACTGTCCTCAAGAGATTGACTAAATGAACACATATGCTGAAAGTTTACCAAATCTGTGCCTTTTGCACAGTTTCTTAATGATGTGCATAAACGAACGCATGTCTAAGATGTAACCTTCAAGAGAAAAATTCAGTCGTTCGTTTGTTGCTCCTTAACAACAGTTTGCGACTGAATTTTCTCCTGAAGGTTACATCTTAGATATGCGTTCGTTCGTGCACATCATTGAAAATCCTTTGAAAAGGCACAGATTTGGTGAACTTCCAGTACATGTTGGTCATTTGGTCAATCTCTTGAGAATAATCGACACATTCAACGTTGTTGATGAGACATTTAATGTAATACTCTAGTCTCACTGCTGCACGTTATCTCCAAAGGGTAAGATTGATATAGTATTAAGCGTAGATAAGCATATTCGATTCCAAAGACATGACAAAAAAATCACAATTAACATAAAAGGTGGCCATTATGATTTACGTGGATCTGTATGGGATAAAGCATTTAAGGGTAGGAGTGCAAATAGAGCGGATAATTTCCGTCCGACCGACCGAAGGCATGCGAAACAGATACGGAAAGGGTAGATGGGTATTCGGCACTATCTGTGTCTGACTCCGACTCCGAGCTAAAAATATAAAATAGGATACGAGATAAGTGATATCCGTCCGTATATATCTGTATGTCAAATGATATGAGAAGTCTGTTGTGACTTCACCTAGGAACAAACTAACATATAGGCAGATTGTCAAATCTAAACAAGCAGAAGTGCGAAAGGGTCTCTAGCCCAATGGTTAGAGGCCTGAGTAGCACCCCCCAGGTACTGGGTTCAACTCCCAGTGGGAGCGAATTTCAGGCTTGTGGGAAAAAAATCCCCTCGCCTGCTACCACACCAAAGCACAGGTCTAAGGCCCCGCCAAGGCGTTGATCCAAAGGATCCGCCGGTAGTCTCACAAGGTCGGGCGATGGTGCCGCTGTGTAAGGGTGGAGCAGGGGTTCGGGGGTTTTCTCGGTCTGCGTGAGAAGACCTTCTTCTTAAAGCAATGCCCGGGGGATTCTTCCCCCCCGCAGGTCGAGTTTTTTTTTAAACAAGCAGAAGTACTGAGTGTTCTTCCTGCAACATCTCAATAATTAGTCTCTTTATGTTCGCTCTGATTATACTATACTATGCAATGTCCTGTGCAAAGAAGCGAATAATTTCCGTCCGACCGACCATCTGAAAGATTATGGAACGGATAGAAAATGGAGAAATAAATATCCGATATTATCCGTGTCCGATTTTGACTCCGAGGAAAAAAATATGGAATAGGATACAGGATAAGCAATATCCGTCCGTATCCACTCCGATTACACCCCTATTTAAGTGTTGTACTCGACTAGAAGCTATATTTTGGCATACATCTCCAAGATATTCATGGATAAATTACAATGGATATAAACTAAGGTGTTGGCTACAATTTTTCAGGGATTTTATTGCGCACCCAAAGAGTTCAGAGATAACTTTTTTGTATTTCATAATTTAAGCATTCCATTATTTCAATAAACCTCAAGCCTATCTAATCTCTTTATTTTAATAGCCTCCAGAATTTACTTCTGAAGAGTTTGATGCAGTTTTTTATTTCAATCATAGAAATATGTTGCAGAGTTCTGCCTTAGGGCTTGTAAATTTACATGTCAAACTCAGCCGCCAATGGCTAACGTTTAAGTTTGTTTAACGCATCACGTTCTTTCGCGCCATCGCCTATCACGCTACTCTTTTCTTCGCAAACCCAGTCGCTGACCGATTGCAAATTTACGAATTCAAATAAGTGCATGTGATTCGTGAGACCCTACTTTTTTTTCTTATGTAGAGCGTAATTAGGTCGTTCTCGTGACAGGAAAGGTTCAACGAGTAATGAATAACTAATTAAGCAGTTATTTGTTTGATGGACTTAATTAGCTATCTCGCGCTCACACGTCCGGCTCAGTGCTAAGGCAAAAATTGAATAAATTTCACTTTATATAGCGGAAAATCCACATAAATAACACGTGTAAATTATTAAACTTTCATTAACTAGATAGATAAGGTGACACACCACTAGGTAATGATGCGGCTGGCGACGTTGTCTTTGATAGTGAGATTTTTTTTTAAATTGACCCAAGGTGGTTATTTTTCTTTATAAGGACTGAAGAATATGTTGTCATTGACAAAAGTAGAGAGATATTATTGCTAGTTAGTTTATTTTGTCTTTGATAAGCATACATATGCTGATTCTTGAGCCAATGCTGATTGGGTGTATTTGTTTGATCTTGTAGAAATAGCTAGAGAATCCGGCCTTTGTTAAAATCTGCCTCTGCTTTGATAGTAAGAATGAAATTCAAGTAATTAACATTTTGATGTACCTATGATTAAAAAAATGACAAACTATATTGATGGGTTCTTTTTCAGTCAATACAAGTCTTTGTGAATTGTTTTGACTTGAGAATAACAATTCAATTTCATCAAGAAACAATTAGAAATGTTGCTGCTACAGCCATGCTGAGTGTGAGATTTCAGATAAATGAATTTTATATACGTCATCAGCATTTAAAAATAAAGTTCAATCTTGAGATTCTATACAAATGCATTGAGTCTTCTTCTAGTTGAACTGGCGACAACTTGTTATCAAGATTGAACTTTATTTTTGAATATTGATGCCGCATATAAAATTCATTTATCTGAAATCCCACCCTCAGCATAGCTATAACAACAACATCTCTAATTGTGCCTTTATGAAATCAAATTGTCATTCTCAAATCAAAGCAATTCACAAAGACCTGTATTGACAGAAGAACAACTCCGCACGATCTTTGCAAGACTTCGCATGGTCTTCACCGAACTATGCGTTGATGTCGCCCCGCACCTCCGCACCTCCGGGTGAGCGTCTCGTGATCGTGCACGTTCGTCTAGAGGTTCTCTCGACCTCGTGGTCCAGACATCGTCCACCCACATCGCGGTCATGACATCGTCCGCCCACGTCACGGTTGTGGCTTCGCCCGACCACCTCTTGATCGTGATTTCGCCCGACCTCAAGGTCGTAATTTTGTTTAAATCGCATGGCGGTCTTGCGTCTCGGCATACTCAACGGAATGTAAAGCATTGGGAACTTAACTGTCCCAGACAACTCTACAGAGTATAAAAGATCGCACGACAACCTTGCGCCCCGACGTACTTGTTGAATATAAAGCGCCGGAAACTTAGCCGTCCCGGGCAACTCTACGAAGTATAAAAAATCGCACGGCAGCCTCATGTCCCGGCGTACTCTGCATAGTATAAAAAGTCGAGAACAAAGCCATCCTAGGCAACTTTACGGAGTATAAAAAAATTGCACCACGGCCTCGCGCCTCCGCATACTCTACAGAGTATAAACCGCCGAGAACTTAGCCATCCTAGGCAACTCTACGAAGTATAAAAAATTGTGCGTCGACCTCGCTCCCTGGCATACTCTGCAGAGTATAAAGTGCTGGGAACTTAGCCATCCCAGGCAACTCTACGGAGTATTAAAAACATCGCACAGTGGCCTCGCGCCCCCGGCGTACTCTACGGAGTATAATGCGTTGGGACCTCTGCCGTCCCGGGCAGCTCTACGGAGTATAAACGGCCTCGCAGAGTCCACGATCTCCATGCTAGCTTTATGGAGTATAAATGGTAGCACACGACAGCTTACGCGGCCACACGAGCAAACTTCGCCTATCCCACCAGGGAGTCCCTGCCATGGACCGTAACCCTAGTAAGTCTCGCACATCTCATGCGTCTCACTAGGGAGTTCACCGCGGTACTTCTTTCGACCGCCTCATGGCCGAGACTCCATCCGACCGCCTCGTGGACTTAGACGCCCCGTCCGACTATATCGTGGTCTAGACGCTTTGTTCGACCACCTAGCGGTCGAGACTCTATACCACCACATCATGGTCGTAGATGCTCCGAAGGGCTTCGTCTCGTGGCTTCGTCCGACCGTCTCACGGTTGAGACTTCCTCTAACCGCATCATGGTCGTAGACGCTCTGAAGGGCTTCGTTGCGTCGCCAACTTCGTCAACGCCCAGACCAAAGGGTGTGAGATGGACCGTGCGCATCAAAGCTTCATCCCGCCACCAACTTCGTCAACTTCGTCCGGCCATGTCGCGGTCATAGGCTCCATCCGACCACCTCACGGTCGTAGACGTAGTCGTGAAGACTTCGTCCGACCACTCGTGGTCGGGAATTCGTCGACACTCCGTCCGACCGCTTCAGGGCCGCGACTTTGTCAACACCTACGACCTCATGGTCGCACCTTCCAACGACCACGTCACGAGCGACGTAGTCGTAGGCTCCATCCGACCACCGTCGTCCGCATCTGCGCACCAATTACGTCGGAGGCACCAACCCGACGAGACACCTGGACCTTCAGTGTGGGACTTCGCCGCCTACTTCTACGAGCCGCCCGAGGCTGAGGCACGACCTACACGCGCTAGCTCAGCCTCTACCAGGAGATTCCACAACCACGTCAAGACTGATCAGCAACCCTACTCCAGGTCGTTTACAGCATCCACACCTCCAAGGACTGGGAGCTACCAGCTGCATCAGCTTGCCCATCGACACTTGCGTGCTTGCTGTCGGGGGATGGATGGCGGGGCCAACGTGGGCCGCCAATTGTTCACGTTTGCTCGCCCATCAAGACCTCCGTGCTTACTGTCGAGGGAGTACAGTTGTAGAGGTGGCCTAACCCCCGTAACTGGGACTTCAACTGGCCTATTATGTAATAGGCTCAATAGTATAAAGGAATGTACCAATGTACACTCACATTTTGTAAGTATCAAGGAGTGAATGGGAATTTCCCATCCTATCCCATTCATGTATATAAACCCCTAAGAGGAGTATGAGCAAGGGGAGATGCACTCAATCTTACCAGCTCTCTCCAGGTAGTCTCCTCATATGCTATTTGGTCAGTAGCCACAACAAATGGCATCAACTTGTTAATCATGTTCCACTGTCCCACACATGAAGCACAAGTTCTCTCCCTTCCAGATTCATGATATCTCAACTGAAACGTTACAAAGTAAAGTGACAATTGGAATTCTTCAGTTTTTAGCAGCACAAACAACAGAAAAAAGATTGTACCATAGCTACCACGGGTGGAGGCAGCACACAGACTGGTATGGAGACTAGTTCACTGCTGAACCTGACTCCAAACTCCTGAGAAAACCTATCCTCTGCATACTTGTTGTTGAGAACCATCTACACTGGATGCACAAAATATTCTTTTGAGAAATGATACCCAATGCAGGCGAACATGGTTCATGATTGTATACATCTTCAAAAGAAAGTTCTAACCCACATGCGTTATAAATATATCATGACGCAGAAATATTTAAGGAAAATAAAATATGAGCTCAAATCTACAAAATAGAAAGTATGCTACAGCATCCATATGTTGAATGGTACCTCAACAAGAAGTTTGCAGGAAACACTGAGCATACCATGTATAATTCAAATGCAAGAAAGGAATCATGGATACAGTACCTCCATAGGCAAATATACAGGACGAGGATCACTTCCAGCCTGTAGGCAGGGCCAAGAAGCATACTTCAATCTGTAATTGTATCTTTCCAGAAAGTATTGAACAACTATCATCCTCGTTCCTTGATTATCGACAGGAAATCTAACAACAACAAATTAACGGGCATAAGTTGACATCAGGGAGAAAAGAAGTAATTATTATGAATTAGAAACCGAAAAGGCAAACAGGTGCACAATGTTATAGGCGGTCAGAACAGGCAAATTGTGTATTAAGTTTCATTTTACATGTTACTGAAGGACTTCAAAGGTGTTATACACTCAATTTAGAATTGATAGATCTTTGCTAGGTACACAAATCAAATACGTAGACCTAAGGCGGAATCTTTTTTAAAGATATTATTTCCCTTTCCCACCCCTCTCCTACCCCAGTTCCCACACACCTACATTAACAAACAAACATGCCCAAAATCCTCAAGCCACATCCTTCTATCTAATATTCAGCGGGACAAACTGTTAATTAGTTTTTCTAGAACATAGAACCTATAGACAAAACAGAAAAGATAACAGCATGTGAGGAAAGATAAGTACATCAGCTGGCTCGTAGGGATAGAAGTAATCCCTGTTATCTTGTATCTTCTGATTTGGTCCTCCCGGTGGTTTGTTTCAATACAAACACCCTGCAGTGATTTCTTTATCTGAACATATTGCAAGTTGAATGAGATTAGCCAACTACTAGAAACCAAAAACATGTTGCACTCTGCGTAACAGGTTTTGTGAATTCCCTGGGTAGAAATAGTACCTTTACACGGTCCCTGTCTGACAGAGGGCGTGAGGTGCCACGGAAGTCCAGGAACTCCTCCAGAAATTGGACCACCGTCACAGGCTTAAAAAAGGATGTTGCAGGTATATCTGAATGAAAACATATCAAAACAACACTTGTTATTGAAGCACATCAGATAAATAAGGGAGGAATGCGCTTTTGAAAACAATAACTAAAAAGGGGGAGTACCTGTATTGAGCGAAAGTCCCATTTGTGCTGGGCGCAGGCTCTGGTAGTAGAGTTTTTTGCTATTTTAGTACCCTCGAAAGCGGGCTTCTCTAATATAGTACCGATACCGTGGGCTTCTCTAAAACGGTACTGTTAATGATCTATCTACTCCATAATAGTACTTCACTTTATTTTCTTTTTATTTTCTGATTTTTACTCCCTAAACTACCTAAAGTACCCCTCCTAACAATCGTAGTGCTCTGCTCTCGGTCTCATCCTCCGATCTTGACGGATTCTTGCAAAGTACGCGTGGTATTCTTCGACAATGCCGGAGTGGCTGCACGCCGACAGCAACGCCAGGTAGGCCACCTCGTCGGGCTCGATGCCTTCCGCTCACATTTCCTCAAACGTGTCAATGGCTTCACGGGCATGGCCATGCTTACCGAGGCCATTGATCATCGCTGTCCATGAGACGACATTCCTCGCCGGCATCTCCCGGAACCGCCGTTCAGCCTCATCGGTCAGTCCACACTTTGAGGTACATGTCGACCAAAGAGTTGGCCACTGACATGTCTAGTCCGGCCTGGTCCTTGACCGTGTAGCAGTGCACTTGCCTTCCCTGCTCGAACCCGAGCTTTATCAGAGCGGCGTGGAGCTGGACGCCGCCGCAGATGGCTGAGCCTTCTGCAGTTGCCCTGAGGAGATCTGCAATCATCTTCCGCCGCTCCATTGGAAATGCCAATGCTCATGCAGATACCGTTGGTCGGTTTCAGCTTGCCAGCCAGTTCAACAAACGAGGAAGAGGTGCAAACGAGAAAGAGAGCAAATCACCAAAACTTTTGTTATTCTAATCCAGTAGATTAGGGCTTTGGTGACCCGCCGTCGGTGAGGCGCGGCGAGCGGTGATGGGGCGGCTTAGCTCACCAGTGGGCGACTGCTTCGGGGCTCCTTCGAACAGAATCAAAGTGAATCGTTTGAAACGATTTGATTAGATCGAAATCAAATTAGGAGGGGTACTTTAGGTAGTTTAGGGAGTAAAAATCAGAAAAGAAAAAGAAAATAAAGTGGAGTACTATTATGGAGTAAATAGATCATTGACAGTACCGTTTTAGAGAAGCCCGCGGTATCGGTACTATTTTAGAGAAGCCCACTTTCGAGGGTACTAAAATAGCAAAAAACTCCTGGTAGTAACCTCTCCAACACTCTGATCCCTCACCAATGTCTCCTCTGTGACCAAAGTCGGCGGACACTGTGACGTAGCTGCAATAAAAAGGTCATTGCCAACAATATTGTCAGTGCCCTGGACAAGAAGTAGTAAAGCAAACATAACAAGAACTTGGAATATAGATGTCAAACTACCAAGATGGTGACTCCCTGAGGACAACATCAAGTACTTGGATGGTTTCTTGAGGCATATCCGTCTGTCTTCCGCACAGAAACTGCTGAAGGTGGTACAAGTCTGTTCTCCCAGCAATTCGAATTGTGATCTTGTACTCCGTTTCCACAATGCAAATTGAGAAGAATTAAGTAGCTGCAATCTAGAAACAAGATGCCTTTAATACAGAAAAGTGACTAAGATATAAACAAACCTTTCTTTATCCTTCTTTTGTGGATCAACCAGTTTAACAACAAATTCCTCTGATTCAAAAGGAGGTGAACCAGCAGTATAGAGACTCTCTCTTCCATCGTACGCAGGCAATTTGCCACCCAGAGATGTCTTCCCATGCAACTTGATGAGCTCATTAAGTACTTCTCGATGTGTTGCTCTAGATTTTGACTCGGGATTAATAGCAACCTACAGCCAAGTAGATACAAAACTTAGATAAACAACCTTTTATTGCGAGCAACAAAACAAGAATTACACATCTCAACATGGTTACATATGCACAAACACAACCAATTCCTTATATATATATCAATGACTTCCTTTCCATACCCCATACACACACACACACACACATACACACACACACACACACATATATATACACATATATATACACACACATATATATATATACACACGCACATATATATATATACATATACATACATATACATATATACACATATAGATATACATATACATACATACATATACATATACATATACATATACATACATACATATACATACATACATATACATATATATACATACATATACATATATATACATACATATACATATATATACATACATATTCCTTACATATATGAAAACACAAGTAATTCATTATCCTAGATTCAGTAAACAATATAGAGACAATTAGCCTACATTAGTCCCAACCTACTCAAGTACCATGCTTTGTTTCTGCTCCCAATCATAAAATATGTGCAAACACAAGTTGTTCTCTACATATACGCAAACACAGGTAATTCCTTACATATATGCAAACACACGTAATTCCTTATCCTAGATTCAGTAAACAATATAGAGACAATTAGCCCACATTAGTCCAACCTACTCAGGTATCATGCTATGTTTCTCCTCCCATTAGTCCAAAAGAGTATATCAGTGCAAGTTGGAGACACAATCTAGTCAATTATTGAGGAAAAATGATTCAACCCGTGCAACCACAAAACCAAAATGTTTGTAACAAACGAAATCAACAGCCATAGGCAATGTAGGTAAAGAAATCCAGCAAACAATTGGCAACATCTGCCATTTGGAGGCCTCCATTTTGATTAAGATTTCAGGAAAATATCCACTTGAGACGAGTTCTTCAGTCACATGAGTAAACTAGTGGGGAGAACACTAAATCCGAAATAAAAAAAACTCAAAAGCGCGAGGGCATATCAAAAGATATATGTTCGATCGAGCTTTACCAAGTTTCACGAAACTCGAGCTACAGGCCGACGAGCAGCGCCGGCGCCCGAGAGGGAGGGGTTGCGGCGTGGGGTGAGGTGGGGTTGGATGGGAGGACGGGAGGGGATGGCGTTTGGGTGAGGTGGGCACAACCGCACAAATCTCATTGCAATCATGTGGTATAAAAACGCATGAATGGGCCTATACACCCAAAAAAATCACAAGAGGTACATGGAACGGATTGAAGTGGACAACTCTGAATCATTGGTAACAGACAGATGAATAAGATCAAGAAAGGTCTACAATATCAGTTAATCAGATGTAAAATCCCAAAAGAACATAAACAAATATAAGAAATTAGACATTAACCTTAATGTCTAATTTCAGGGAAGTTCCTAAACCAAACTTTTTCCCCCAAATGTTGGAAGTATGGGGCCGACGGAGCAGTAAGACAAAATTGCTTCACCATGATCACATGGATCCAAACTATGGCATCCGACAGGTTTCAAAGACGAAAAAGGACGTCAAAGAACAGACTAGGATTGCTTTGTTCACACGGAAGCTTGGAGAAATCATGATGTCTTCACAAGGACGTACGTGCACCAAGGGTCCAAACTAGGGGTTTTTTATCGGTTTTTATTTTTAACCGGATGGGGCCAGTAAATTCGATTTAGCCGTTTTTTTAGAAATTTGGTTCCAAAAAAGCAAACGAAATTTGAAATTTAAATTCATACTGGCGGTTATCAGCGATAACCGGCCGAAAATTTTTAAACAAATTTCGGTAAAAATTTCTTCTAAATTTGAAAAATTCATACAAAATGAATTTTTTAAAGCCGGTTTGGGTTTCTACCGGGGTCACTGATAAACCCGGTAAAACTGGTCACTGGCCGGTTTTCGGTCGGGAAAAAAATCTGGTCCAAACAACGTCAAAAGAGAGCCGAGAAAAACTCCAAAAAAACTACCAAAAACATACAAACATGCACGAATCAACAGTGGCACGCTGATGTGCACTTGAAACGACAACAGAGGTAGCCTCTATGAAAACATCTCAATATCTTGTGCTTTGGAACTATGTGTTGCTTAAAACGGCAAGTTCTTCCTACAAATGCGAGAGATGCGAGGGCAACCAAAAGCAAAAGTACAACGTAACCGCACAAAGAACAGCTAAAATATCAGAAGAAAAAAAGAGCAACAAAACCAAAATACACCAAACAGCTTTGCGTTCGCGGCTTTGCCATCTTTATCGCAAGAAAAAGGACATGTACATCCATTTCTTGTAGTAGAACACAGCTTAATTGACTTCCCTTTGCCCCATCTCTATATAGGAGAATGATTAGTCAACTAGTGTCATTCAACTGTACATAAAGATGAAGAGAATTCCAGGATTTGGTGCACATACCTGTAGAAGATTATCCTCTCATGCCTCTGTTTTGTCTTCCTGTGAAAGGCAATCGGTAATTTGCTATAAAAATGTGCATATCAGATCCTAGATGAAAAATGTGACAGTCGGCTCAGCACGAATCATTTCAGATTATAATCACAAACATACATAAAAATGTTGGCATTATAGAGATCTTTATCTTTTATTATCTCTGGCCTGTGCGGTTGAGCAAAGATAAGACCTCTATACTTGGTGATTTCTGGCCAGTCCATTGATGCCACCACCTGCATGAATTCAATGAAAATAATACCAAGTAAATATATTTGTTCACAGCTACTTTTGACAAGAAAATCCCCTAATTGTGTTATTTTCAACAGGAATGTCCATGATGACGATTTTATTTGCAAGACCAAATCAGACAGACAAAATAACGAATTGAGGAATTGTGAGGTACAGGAAGAAACTAACAACATGTGAAACCTGGTTGACCTTATATTGTAATCTAAGTTGGCTCTTTTGTTGTAAACATGTTCTGTGATGATATTCTCTTGTTCAACGTTCCGTAACTGACCAAGCTTGGGTTATAAACATATCATGACGCAGAAATATATAAAGAAAATAAACCACATACGTTATAAATATATCATGACGCAGAAATATTTAAGGAAAATAAAATATGAGCTCAAATCTACAAAATAGAAAGTATGCTACAGCATCCATATGTTGAATGGTACCTCAACAAGAAGTTTGCAGGAAACACTGAGCATACCATGTATAATTCAAATGCAAGAAAGGAATCATGGATACAGTACCTCCATAGGCAAATATACAGGACGAGGATCACTTCCAGCCTGTAGGCAGGGCCAAGAAGCATACTTCAATCTGTAATTGTATCTTTCCAGAAAGTATTGAACAACTATCATCCTCGTTCCTTGATTATCGACAGGAAATCTAACAACAACAAATTAACGGGCATAAGTTGACATCAGGGAGAAAAGAAGTAATTATTATGAATTAGAAACTGAAAAGGCAAACAGGTGCACAATGTTATAGGCGGTCAGAACAGGCAAATTGTGTGTAAGTTTCATTTTACATGTTACTGAAGGACTTCAAAGGTGTTATACACTCAATTTAGAATTGATAGATCTTTGCTAGGTACACAAATTAAATATGTAGACCTCAGGCGAAATCTTTTTTAAAGATATTATTTCCCTTTCCCACCCCTCTCCTACTCCAGTTCACACGCCTACATTAACAAACAAACAACATGCCCAAAATCCTCAAGCCACATCCTTCTATCTAATATTCAGCAGGACAATCTGTTAATTTGTTTTTCTAGAGCATAGAGCCTATAGACAGAACAGAAAAGATAACAACATGTGAGGAAAGATAAATACATCAGCTGGCAAGTAGGGATAGGAGTAATCGCTGTTATCTTGTCTCTTCTTATTTGGTCCTCCTGGTGGTCTGTTTCAATACAAACACCCTGCAGTGCTTTCTTCATCTGAACATATTGCACTCTGCGTAACAGGTTTTGTGAATTCCGTGGGTAGAAATAGTACCTTTACACGGTCCCTGTCTGACAGAGGGCGTGAGGTGCCACGGAAGTCCAGGAACTCCTCCACAAATTGGACCACCGTCACAGGCTTAAAAAAGGATGTTGCAGGTATATCTGAATGAAAACATATCAAAACAACACTTGTTATTGAAGCATATCAGATAAATAAGGGAGGAATGCGCTTTTGAAAACAATAACTAAAAAGGGGGAGTACCTGTATTGAGCGAAAGTCCCATTTGTGCTGGGCGCAGGCTCTGGTAGTAACCTCTCCAACACTCTAATCCCTCACCAATGTCTCCTCTGTGATCAAAGTCGGTGGAGAAAAAGGGTCCGGACACTGTGACGTAGCTGCAATAAAAAGGCTATTGCCAACAATATTGTCAGTGCCATGGCAAGAAGTAATCAAGCAAACATAACAAGAACTTGGAATGTAGATGTCATACTACCAAGATGGTGACTCCCTGAGGACAACATCAAGTACTTGGATGGTTTCTTGGGGCATATCCCTCTGTCTTCCGCGCAGAAACTGCTGAAGGTGGTACCATGGGCGGATCCAATGGTATTCCTGGGTATTCCCGGGAATACCCAACTTTTTTGGTGTAATCTGTAGTATATATGTATGTATACTTATATATATAAATGTATAATGATGTATTCTGTAATATTTTCGCTATTCTAGCCTACTAGCACCAATTTAAGAAGCCTATAAACACAGAATTGCTTATTTGCATGGCTTCATTCAGTCCTATTGATTCATTTGCTGCTTTTGACAAAGACAAATTGGTTAAGCTTGCTGGATTTTATCCTAAGGATTTCTCAATCTTCCTCCTCAACTCAATTTGTACATTACTGATATGCGCACTGATGAAAGGTTTAGAAATGTGAGAAGTCTTGCTGAGCTTTTCATTCAGTCCTATTGATTCATTTGCTGCTTTTGACAAAGACAAATTGGTTAAGCTTGCTGGATTTTATCCTAAGGATTTCTCAATCTTCCTCCTCAACTCAATTTGTACATTACTGATATGCGCACTGATGAAAGGTTTAGAAATGTGAGAAGTCTTGCTGAGCTTTCCATTAAGCTTGTTGAAACAAAGAAGCATATTAGACATGAAGTTGTTTACAGGCTTCTCAAATTGGTGCTAGTGCTTTCAGTAGCAACTGCAAGTGTTGAAAGAGTCTTTTCTGTCATGAATTATGTGAAGAACAAATTGAGAAATAAGATTGGGGATTAATACTTGAATGATTGTTTGGTTACATTTATTGAGCGGGAGTTCTTTCTACAAGTTAAGGACAAAGACATCATCAACCGCTTCCAAGCCATGAAGAATCGCAAGGTTAAAGCAACATTATAGTATTTTGTAAGTTCTCTTTATTACTTATTAATTTGTTTCATGCATATTTTAGAGCGGAACAATTTGTTATTTGACTATTTTTGTGACTTTAATTATCGATAACGTACTACTCTGAACTATATTTTAAATCTATGAATTGGATTTTTTTATGTGGGAATGGGAATACCCAAAGTCAAAATCCTGGCTCCGCCACTGGGTGGTACAAGTCTGTTCTCCCAGCAATTCGAATTGTGATCTTGCACTCCGTTTGCACCCTGGAAATTGAGAAGAATTAAGTAGCTGCAATTGAGAAACAAGATATCTTTAATACAGAAAAGTGACTAAGATCTAAACAAACCTTTCTTTATCCTTCTTTCTGGATCAACCAGCTTAACAACAAATTCCTCTGATTCAAAAGGAAGTGACCCAGCAGTATAAAGACACTTTCTTCCATCGTACGCAGGCAATTTGCCACCCAGAGATGTCTTCCCATGCAACTTGATCAGCTCATTAAGTACTTCTCTATGTGTTGCTCTAGAAAGAAAATAGGCTCATGAACAATCTATTAAATCGTGAAGGAAAGGGAAAATATTAAGGATTCAGTAAAACAACGTGATTTAAGAGATTAGTTCATCTTGGTTAAGAAAACAGAAATAGTTTAGGGAGACAAGGAATCGAGAGTACTACCTCATATCATCTCGATATAACGGTGTATGAGGAAGGAGCTGTGATGCCAGGGAAATAAAGAGCCGCTGAGTAGGGGATGGCCGAGGTCTCCACTGCTCGGCTGCTCCTCGCCTCCGCCTCCCAAATGTGACCGACGAAGCAGTCAGACAAAAATGCTTCACCAAGATCACATGGATCCAAAGTTCCAAACTATGCAATCCGACAGGTTTCAAAGAAGAAAAGGGACGTCAAAGAGCAGACTAGGATTGCTTTGTTTCACACGAAAGCTTAGAGAAATCACGCTGTTCTTCACAAGGACGTACATCAAAGAAGAAAAGGGACGTCAAAGAGCAGACTAGGATTGCTTTGTTTCAAACGAAAGCTTAGAGAAATCACGCTGTTCTTCACAAGGACGTACATGACCGCGCCACCAAGGGTCCAAACAACGTCCAGAGAGAGCCGAGAAAAACTCCAAAAAAATTACCGAAAACACACACACATGCACGAATCACAATGGCACGCTGATGTGCACTTGAAACGACAACAGAGCAGGGCCAGCAGGCCTCTGTGAAAACATCTCAATATCTCGTGCTTCGGAATTAACTATGCGTTGTTTAAAACGACAAGTTCTTCCTACACATGCAAGAGATGCGAGGGCAACCAAAAGCAAAAGTACAACGCACCAAGAACCGCTAAAATATCAGAAGAAAAAAAGAGCAATAAAACCAAAATACACAAACAGCTTTGTGTTCGTGGCTTTGCCATCTTTCTCGCAAGAAAAAGGACATGTACATGGCAACCAAAGGCCGTCCTCCTTGCACCCAAACGAAAGAAATCCGCAAAGATCTCCAGAGAAGACAAAAGTGCAAAGTGGAACACCGAACACAGAGAGAGCGGCTACCTATCTTCGCATGTAATGGGAAAGCTCCAACCAGCACCCAGAGAAGGGTACGATCAGAATCTCCCAGAAATGGGAAAGCTCCAACCAGCAGCCAGAGAAAGGTGCGATCAGTAGCTCCCATGTGCTGCTCCATCAACTCAACTTGGTCAAACAAACCTCTAAAAAATCAGCAAAAGTTTCGGAGAAAAGCATCGTCGCAGGGCATGCGTCCAAGACAAGCACAGAAGCGCACACGAGAAAAGCATCGTCGCAGTGCATGCGTCCAAGACAAGCACAGAAGCGCACATGAGAAAAGCATGTCACATAGCACGAGAAGAAACACCGAAACAAAACATGCAAATGTATCTGCATGCGACTGGAGCCGAGAGGGAACCTTTCCGTTTCGCTTAGAACGGTACGCTTGCTGCGAAAAAAAATCTCTCACGGTCCATGAGACCGAGAGCACGCGCAGCACCGATCCAACCCAAGGCCCCAGAAGGACCAAAGCAAAAGGAAAGCGGGCTTGAAACAACGATAAATCACAGAAGCAACTCGAGGGAAAACACGCGTACGTAGGCTCCGACCAAAACACCACATGGATCACATCGGAAGCGTTCACCGCTTCACCAAAACACCCAAAGATTCAAAAGAAAATCCGCAGATATTGCTAGAACAACACAAAGACAAGCGCATCCAAGAGATCACTAGGCACAAACAATAAAAAAGCAAACGAGCACACGCGAGAAGCAACAGATCTGGACAATACAAGCAAAGAACATGAAGTAGACAGTTAAATAGAAGTAGCTGGGGCTTAGAGTTAGGGAAGAGTGACACGCGAGAGCTCACATCATAGTGAAACAGGTTGTTGTCGGCAACGTTGACGAGGAAGCGGTTCGCTCTAATCATCACCTTCTTGCCCATAGTCCCAGGCCCCGGCCACGCAGGGAGGGCGAGCCCCTTCTTCGAGACCGGCGCCAGATCCACGTCCGACGCCTCCCAAGCAGCAGCCGGCCGCTCCTTCGAGGCCGCTACCGATGCCGATGCAGTCGCGGCGGGCGGCGCCAGCGCGGTCTCCGACACGAACAGCTTCTGCTGGACCTCCTTGGCCAGGGCCGCGGTAGACGGCGCCGAGGACAGCGGAGCCGACGCTGGCACCTGGGAGGCGACTTGCTCCGGCTGGTGCGGAGCCGGAGCCGGCGAGGGCGGCCGGTAGACGACCCCATGCTGGTACGCGGCCTGATGCGGCGCCACCATTGCGCGTTGTAGGCGTCCGACGCCGGCTAGTAATGCGCCGGCAGACGAGGCGTCGCCGGCGGCGGCGGCCACACGAAGCCAGTGTGGGGGCAGCTGCCTCCTCCGAACGGCGGACCTCCTGCTCTGCCCGTCCATAGCCACCCTCCGTACTGGTTCCCGCCGCGGCCGCGGCCTCCTCGGTCGCGGCGGCCACCGTAGGGCATGAGAAGGGGTGGTGGTGAGGGGTGAAGAGAACGGAAGATATGCTGAGTTGGGTAGGAAAGGGGAAGGGAGGCCGAACACGCCTTTTTTTTATGTTTTTGTTGTAGTTTATAATTTTTTACTGTGGTTTATAATTTTTAATTATTTATATGAGAGATCATAGAAACTAAAATTTATATGTGATTTTTACCGATATAAATAAAATCAGTACAGTATATATTATATTTAACTAGTAATCTTATCTTAGAAAAATCAAAAGTTAAAACTGAAAACCATAAAAAAAAACAGGCCCTATAGGCGGAGGTGGGTAGATGAGAGCCGGGGGAGAGCACAGTTTGTATGGTGACGTTACCGCTCGGTACCTACATGCTTGTCATGTCCGTACGAGAGAGTGATTCGGTTCAAATTTTCATACGATACTTATCTTGCAAACTTGTTCTAAAAAAAATCAGGTTTTGCCAAGGCATCTGGATGATAATATGAGATGATTAAAAAATTGATGATAATATGAGATTGTTCCAGTCTTAACGCAGCCTAGGGATAACCAAGATTAGGATACTCCTAGCACATTATGTTGTTGCAATATGTAGCAACCTGCAGGTTCTAGGTTCCGGGGTATATTTTATTTTCAATTTGTTTGAAAAAAAATTGCCAACAAGTTTCAGGCTTGAACAATTTCAACGCAAGGTTTTAGTATGGATTTCAAAAATAATTCAAGTGATTTTAGACATTTAGTACATTTTATGAAAAATAGAAACTGCGCAATTTTATGTGATCATAGCTAGTGTCGTAGGGTGTAGTGTCAGAGCCTCGCTCCAAACGATTTCGACTTCTGTATTTTGTTGTTTTTAAGCCAGAAGCCACTTGGAATAGATCGGCTTCTAATTTCGCCTTTTTTGGTTTTTCAGTTTTTTTTTGCTTTTGCCTTTCCCCCTTTCTTTGCATTGTCTATAAAGATATAATGATATTTTTTCTCATTTTTGATTTTTTAATTGAATAACTCAGAAAAAATTAATAATTTTAACCACCAGCTAGTTAGAGTGGCACCTTAGATTGGGGGGCGACGGTGATGGGGTTGGATCATTAGCCTTGCCTCCCCCCCCCCCCCCCCCCATATTATTGGCTTTCACCCCCATCGGCGAAAGCTTCCTCTTTCTAGCCGCCAACCGTGCGTAATGGAGATGGAAGAGAGCGGAAAAGGGTTGAGCTTCTTAACAATGAGGTCTGCAACTAGAATGACCTAATTGAGGTTGAATAAGGGAAGTGTCGAGGGATTTCAAAACAATGAGACATCAGTAAATTTCACAATGCGCAACATGTGTACATGCGCATGAGGTCTGGCGATTTAGGATGCGATTTGACAGGTTTCAATTATCTTGTCTAGATTGGAATCGACTTTCTTGTTTTTGAAAATAAATTAGTTTATTTACACATTTTCAAATTCAACTATTGACTCAGGTGGGGTTGGAAAAGGAGCTAGAAATGTGTCTAAGTGGAGGAAACTTGAAAGATTTTTTGTAGCTGAAAAATATTTGTACGACTACCATCCCACTGGATTTGAACCAAGTACTTCAACCAAATATACGCTATAGTGCATATGCATGCAATTTTATCTCCAATATAGGACTGGTTCGTCCACGAACGAATTACGCAAAGCTTCCTATAAGATTAGTAAATAAATCAAATATAATTCATCGTTATCCGTTCTGGGCCAATTATAGTTTAAGATAAGAATTTGGATTGACAAAAGATTATAAATAAAAACTTGGTCGTGACATCGCGCATGCGACTAGGCTGTGATCGTTTTGGCTTCAGCTTTTAGCTTCTGGTTTATTCTTCACTATTCATAAATTTCATCTTTTTCTGAATTTTGGCTTTTTGTTGAGCTTTTTTGCCGGTTCTTTTTTCCCCGTATTTGTTTGTATTATATGTAATGGGCTAACATATTTTTTATATTTTTAAATTTTTTTTAAATTTAATTATGTTAAATAAGCCTCTGTCAGCTACAATATTTTTTCAGCCAACTACAGTGCTTTTCAGCCATAAGCTACAAAAAAAAAAGCCCAAATGAGCAATTTGTCATGTGAAATTGCCATTACCTTTTATTCCATTAAGCTAGACATCTTATTATGGACCTAACTTAACCGAACCTGTACCATTGTTTCACATTGAAGTATTGCACAAAATCTTTTGATATGCCGGCAAAATAAATATACCGTTAGTAGCACAAATCGGTTGAAAAATCGGATGCGCAGATTAATTTATGGATAATGATGGGCCATCATCATCTGGTAACATCATTCACGGACTTTTGAGTGAACCTAATATTTGACATTTCTATGTTTTCACTATGTACCTATCTACCCTTCTACCCTACTCTATAATACACCAAAATTTTCTTTACTAAATCCACCCCCTCAACCACCCCCACAGTCATACCTAATCTAAGTCCACCCAGATTTGTGTACCAAAGTAATCCAACTTCATACAAATGAATGGTCTAGATCTCTCCTCAAGCCTTTTTCTTTTACTCATTGAAGATCCTAAGGCCAAAATCATCCGGATCGTACACATGAGCCAAACCCCACCCCGCGCTCGCCTACCCCGTGTGCCTTCCCCCCCACCGAATCCCGTCGCTCCTCCCTTCCCTCCTCCGCCGCCACTCCGCCCGTCTCTCCTCCCCTCGCTCCGCCGCCGCTCTGCCCTCACCTTCTCCGCCGCTCCACCCTCACCTCCTACCCTGGTACTACTCGTACTCACCGCCTCTGCTCTTAACACCTCGTGCCGCGGTGAGCGACTAGGCGTGGCTAGCAGTCTGAAAATCTCGCTCTCGCCGAACCATCCCCTCGATCCCAGCACACAGGCCGGCGAACCGGGCAAGCTCCAAGAGGAACCGCTCGCCGGAGTACCACCGACCCGCGGCGATGGCTGAGGAGACGAAGCACCTGGAGACGGCACGGGCCGACCGCTCAGTGTGGCTCATGAAGTGCCCGACCGTCGTCTCCCGCGCCTGGCAGGAAGCCGCCGCAGCGGCCGCCTCCTCTTCCTCCGAAGTCGACGGCGCCAACCCCAACCCCAACCCTAACCCCGTCGTCGCCAAGGTCGTCCTCTCCCTCGACCCCCTCCGCTCCGACGATCAGTCGCTACAGGCAAGCCTACCTCGCCTCGCTGTTCGCTCATGTTCCATGGCTCGGCTCGATAGACCCGTATCTGCTTTCTGGAGTACCGCGGATTGAACTGTGGGGATAGGGTTGTTGATTTTTAACATGCGGCTAAGTTATTCCAATGATCGCGGGGAGGTGCAGCGGATCGATTTTGAGGGAGCTAGGGTTTGCTGCGGAAAGCTATGTTGATTTGAGTAGTGAGCCCGCTTAGGCTTAGGTTATTATTATGGAATACGCAGTTCAGTAGATGGATTTCATTGTGTAATTATGATTATCTTGAGCTCTGAAACAATTCCACAAATCCCTACTTGGATTAGTTCCTTTTCTAAATGATGAACTGATGATTTTTCTCCCTCAGAACAATTGATTTTGTCCTTTCATATGCTACCATTTTTAAAGTAGGCCAGAGGCATAACCAGAAAAGGTGAATTATGTTGGCTTCGGTTGCGTTACTGTTTTCTTTTGAACATGGCTTTAGATCTATCCCACCCCTCATATCCCCGTATCCAAACGCCACCTCAATGCTCATGCTCTGTAGTCTGTATGTTTCACCTTAGGATCACCTCAAAGTGCCATGAGGAATAAGTAGTCCCTTCTTGCAACTTAACTTTTATGAATTCGAGCAAATATATCCAGCTGATTTGGCCCCTCGGTATATAAAATATGGGTGTTAATGCAGAATTTTCCAGATATAATACTTTGATGAATGATGAGCACAACTCTTGTCATAATTCCTGGGAGAAAAGCCTTTGCAATTTTGAGGCATAAAACAACACCTGTTTCAAACTTCTGGACTGAAATAAACCGTAAAAGGGTTTAATACAATGTAACTGTGTAATTAACTTCAGAGGTCTCATTATGTTGTACAGTGAGGCTTACAAACTTATGTTATCCTTGGTGGTTAAACACGCTCGGACATCGACAGTAGTTTCTTAAATTTGTCTTTCCCCTATTCACGTACAAGTTGATTGTCAGTTTCTATACCTACACATAAATGCCTCCCATCCATGTCCTTTCTATGTGTGTGTGTCCTAATTTTTTTCAGTCGCTCTAAGACAGCCCTGTTCAATAAAAATGTGTAAAGAGTGTCCTTTTCAGTGCCCTTGTTATGGTAGCTATGTTTCTTACATGGTGTTTGTGAAATAACAGTTCAAGATGGAGATGGCTCAAACGGACAATGGCAATACACCAAAGAGTTATTCTTTGAATATGTTCAAGGATTTTGTGCCAATGTGTGTGTTTTCTGAGTCTAACCAAGGTAGGAACTATGCAGTCTTTCACTTTCTTTATGATGTTCGCATGTATTTCTCCGTCTCTATGTGTAATTTTTTCTATAGACAACAATGAAATTTGTTGCTGTTGTAAGTGAGCAATAAACAATGCTTGGTTTTACCTGTGCGCTTCTTAATGTAATAATATATATTACATTATCTAATTTGGTTCAGAAATTAGTAACCGCATGCTAGCTAACTTGACCAAACTGCTTTCATCATTTAGTCATGGGAGAACCTCTCACTTGCAATTATTTGTAAGTGGTTTGCTGTCTATTCCCATACCTTGGTTAGGAACTAGGAAGTGATGTCATTTAGTTGTTTTTATAGTTCTGACTCCTGAGGCCCCAACTATCTGGGGTTATTGGCATGGTCCATGTTCTGATTGTACATATTGAGGTATTTGTCAAACTGTAGAGGATATCGCTAAGCTTCGGTTAGTACATGATCGTGCTATACATCAGATATCCCATTTGTGTGTTGACGAACGCTTAAGGTTCTATTAGGCTTTTGCCTCATCATGCCGTTACCCATGAAGAGGTTACGGCAATCACCATTGTTTGGCCGTACTGGTTTAGTGGTTTTACTTTTCCTCCAGTTTTTCGTACAGTTCCATAGTTATATCTTGTCAAGTCTAAATGGCATCTTAACTACATTTAATTCTGTTGCCTTTAGATTAGAATCTCCTCTACCACTCATCATATGCACCATGTTGAACTGATATTGCCAGAACTACGCTTCTGTGGCCCATATTTGGGTCAGCCATACCTTTCAAGGAAGAGTGTTTTATTGCAAGATTAAGTTATTGCTGAACAAAGATAAATTATCATTATAAAGGAGGAGAATACCTAATTCTGTCTACGCCCAGGGGGATAATACCTAAACAGTCCTTTCCTTTTTTCTAATCATAGAGGAGCCGAATGAAGCTAAGGTTTCATGTACGATTTTGCAATAGCGGTGGGAACTGTGCTGTTATTATCGACTATGATTATCCAACAGTTCAAGTATAGTTGATATAGTTGAAGCACATCCAAAATATGGGGTTTTGGATGGAATCTTTGGCGCCAGCCTATAGGCTTTCTGGTTTTTGTAGTTTCTTCTTTGGCCAAATGGGAAATTTTATGGTATCAAATATGGTTTTTCTTGTTTCTTACTTATTAGTTTCCTCTTTATTTGTAACAATTCTTTACTTAGGTGGGTGGAATTTCTCTATTCCCTACATATCCGCTTTAGAATTTTTCAAAATGAATAAAGTGATTGGAATTTTTGGAATGACAATTGGTATCCTTGTTACATTAACTACATCTTATTTATTTCTCTTCATTTCTATCACAATGAGAATGGGTCAGTTATTAAATCTTGGATGGAAATTTTCTTTTACTTATTTTCATGGGTAATGTCAATGCAAGCTGTTTACTCCGAACAACATAGTAGTAGCTTGATTTCTGTATCACGAAGTTATAACCCCTACTTATTACAGAGAAGCTTGCATGTTGTGAAGGGAAAGTTGAGCACAAATTTGACATGGAACCACACAGAGAAAATCTTGTGGACTATGGAAAGTTATGCCGTGAGAGAACTAAAAAGTCTATGGTTAAAACTAGAAAAGTGCAGGTTAAGAGTTTTAAGATGGTTTTACCTCATTTGTCTGTTTCTCATTTGTCTATGGTTTTAGCTTTGATGCTGTTTTCTGAAATTGGGATTTCTGTCTCATACCTAACATACTTCTGTTCTCAACAGTTACCTATTTGGCAAAAAAACATTCCTAGAATATGTATTCAAAATAATGACCACACAGATAATAAGGAATCTCATTACTAGAGTAATGATGGGAATTCATTGGGTCCCAAAGAGGTCCATAGCTACCTGACTAGAGTAATGTACAACAGGCGCAATAAGTTTGATCCTCTCTGGAACTCCCTTGTAATTGGTGGAGTGAAAAAGGGTCCAAAGGGTGAAGAAAAGTATCTTGGCATGGTATACTCTTCATTTGAAATAATAGCACCATTTTTTACCGCTGTTAGTTTGTCAACAGCTTATGCCTAATTTTTTGGCTTGTTCAGGTTAACATGATTGGTACACACTTTGAGGAAAATCACGTTGCTACTGGATTTGGGAACCATCTGGCAATCCCAATACTTCGTGCTGAATGGCGTGAGGATATGACTTTTGAAGAAGCTGTTAAGCTGGTTGAGAAGTGCTTGCTGGTCTTGCTGTACCGTGATAGATCATCTATTAACAAATTCCAGGTACGAACTTGTCAATCTTAGTAAAATGTCTTTGTTCACTGGTGTATCAAAGACACATTTTGCCAGGTTTACTGAATTGTTGTAATATATGTTTAAATGACAGATTGCCAAGATCACAACTGAAGGAGCAACCATCTACCCACCATACTCCCTGAAAACTCACTGGGGTTTTTTGCCTTCGAAAATCCATCCCAGGGTGCTGTAGGATCATGGTAGATTTATGCTGCACGTGCGCCACCTGTGAGGCCATGAGCTAGGACGAAGCAAACTGTTGCTGAAGTGATTTCAGCCCCCTTGTGAACGTTTGATCCGAACATCTCCGACACTCCACATTTGCTTTGTATGACATGATATTCTGATCGCAAGTTTAATTTCTTCCTTTGTGAACATTAAGCGTGGATTATTATATGATACAACATTGATCTGTAATGCTAGCCAATATGTGCATACAGGGCGCCCATCTCATATTATTGTCAGAGAACGGGTCTCTTCTCTTATGGTGCCTAGATACCTACTGTGACGTCTGCAATTAACTACGTCTCTAGCTGTCTTGGCAAGTGATGAACATCACCGAATCGTATTTCCTCACATCAGACTTGACGACTGTGAGTGGAGCAAGCATCCATCTCGGACCTTTAAGAAATAAAATTTATCTGTTGTTGGTTAGATGAAAATCATCACAGGTTCTCTAATTTTACTAAATTGCAGTAAATTGGTTCTCTAATTTGTAGCACCTTCTGCGTCGTTTTCCCCTTTCTGATGCTGATATAAAGATTTGGTGTTGTTCAAACAGGTTGGCTGGGATGAGTCTGCAGCAGGTGAAAGGCGGAATAGGGTTTCAATTTGGGAGATTGAACCGGTCGCTGCCCCATTTTTCATTTGCCCTCCACTGTTTTTTGGTGCAAAGCGTTCAGACAATTAGGTACACTTGATGGTTACATCAACCTCATCTCTTCTGTATATGTTAATTCTGGTTCGTATTAAACTATTGATGTGAAAACTTAAGACTGCATGTGATACGATTGGTGATGCTCTAATGTATATATGGTATTTAATGCTATATCCAGAAATATTTTGCTACTCTATGTGATTTTGTATGGCGCACATGGATGTGTAGTGGAACTGATGTGTTATATCCAGAATAAACCTTTTAATGTGATATGTAATCTTGGGTCACTAACAAATATCTGTCGAAATATTGCAAGAATTGGCTATTAAGATTATCTTTGCGAATTCTGCTGCAAAACATTCGTGTGCGAGCAGGTGTTTTCAGTCATAGTATAGAACAAAGTTAAATGCTTTGTTGGATTTGCCTTTTTCGGTTATACTGTTGTAGTATAAAAAAGGTTATACCATTGTAGTACAATTAAATGTTTTGCGTATGTATTGTCCAGGTATTAACTTTGCCATGACGGTTATATTTCCCATCCAAATGCTTCATAGAATTCGAATCCTGACAACAATGATGTTCTGTTAAAATTACTCTTCCGTTTTGTTTTTCTTTCCATCTCGGGCGTCACGGAACAATCTCGAAGGCCGGGAGCACCAAAAATATTGTGTATAAAGACGTCCTAGCATGGTGATGTGGTAAGTAAATAGTTAACAAACACCTATTTCCTTACTGTGTTTCATATTTCTTTATGTGACAAAAATGTTTGTTTTCTTTGTAACCTCAAGTTTAAACAATATGGGGATGGAGAAAGTCGTCGGTGGGTGAGTCCAATGATGTTGTCGCCTCCTCAAAGGATCAGTCGTTATGTGACATTCATTATGTGAAAAAAAATTTGATTATACAATATATGAGACGTGAATCTTAATGAATCTGATTGTTCGTTTTATTTTTTACAAATTTTATCTTGTTTTGTATTTTATCGTAGCGTTAGCACGGACACACTACTAGTTATGAAAAATGTGCTAAGTGGTAACTTTTTTTTTTCTAGGAAACACCGTGAAAACTTGCACAAACACCTCCAAATCCTATCTTGGCTACAATTTTCGGCTTTTGATCCACGCGTCAGACTCCTCCAGGCGCAAGGCAGTTTTTGCTGAGATCACCTCTTCGCACCGGGCGCTTAATTACCAAATTACCACACTACCCTTCACACTGTACCAGCAAAGGAGTTGACGCGTGTCTCATACGTACTCGCGCACGCGGAGGGAGAGGGAGAGCTGTGCGCGGTGAGTTTACCTTTCTCTCGTACGTGCCCTATTCTCTCTCTCTTTTTTTTAACCCCGTAGCTAGTTAATTAACCAGCACTCTACAGTAACCTCCAAACACCTTGGGAAAACCTGCCAAACTCACGTTAATCCTACACGATTAGTTTTACTCATCTAACAGTTGCACTTTCGGAAGCCAATTCAGCTAGTCGTTTGAACTGCTAGGATGCAACAAAGTTGTGTACATTCATGCACGGAGGATTAATTTAAACTCTCTCTCCGCAAGACAGGCATATGGGTGGGTTCTTTTAAACTGTGATTTACAATTTTTTGTTTAAATTTTTGAATTTTAACTGTTCGTGAGAGTACAGAAAGAGATACTTATATATGATTTTATCCGATATAGATAAAGTTGAGATTCATGCATAAACATGGAAACGGAGAGCCACAGCCCAAGTGGAGTAAAGTGCATGTGATGCTTTCGATCTATTCATATTAGCTTGTATTTTCAGAAACAAAAACCAATACGAACATCCTAATTTCTATAAGGTGTTTCTATTCATCAGTCACTATTTTTTATTTTCATATATTATAATGTACTTTGTATTTTATAATATCATAATTACGTAAGCCGTATGGCAGTACAAATGTTGTAATGTCTCTCATTGCAATCTTTCTTACATAATGTACTACTATTCATCAGCCGCTTCTATCAGCCACTACTATTCATTAGACACTACTATTCCTCAGACGCTTCTATGAGACAATACTATTCATCAGACACTACTATTCATTAGCTGCAGTTAAAAACTATTCACAGAAGCCAATATAAACAGTACCTTCATCACAAGCCGAAGTGTTCATCGCTTGGCTGGGGTCCACAACGTGGCTTTGGGCTCTGCGTTGCGCGATCTGCAAGGCTGTAAGACAGCAGGAATAGGCAACTTCGGTACGTTGGCTCACAGCATGCATCACCAGGGAGTTAGCCATTAGGATGGGTTTGCAAGCTTCTCTGAAGTTCAGGGGCTCAGTGGGGTTTCTCGGTTTTTAAATTAGTTTTTGCTAGTCAAGATTAATGTAATTTAGCTGCTCATTTAGGTGCTAAGCAGGTAGTTAGGCATAGGCAATGGTGCACCTGGCTTAATCAAGTAGCTGACTTAAATATAGTTGTTCGATCCAAGATTATACTCCCACTATTGAGTAATGAAATTTAGCCCTGATTCGTAAAAAAAGAAATGTATAGGTACACCTAATCTCCTTGAGTCATAAGAAACAAGATCCACCGAATCACATATACCATAGAAAGTAACTAATCGTTCGCGTCAGTGGCAACCACTGTCAGTATGGTGCTCTTGTACTTCCCAGACAAGAAATTACCATCCAGCGTCAACACTATAAGACAATACTTGAACCCCTCGATAACCTACTGAAATGCCCAAAACACACGGTCCAAGATGAGGCAATCCAGTACTTTCATGGGGTGAGGTCCATCCTTGTTATTTATGTACATTCCAGGATTGGCTTTAGCAATCTAAGAAAGCATTCTCAGGAAAAAAATCATAGGCCTCCTTACCGAATTTTTTCTATTTAAGCCCTTTTTTTGAAAAATATTCACATTTAGACCCCTGGTGGTTTTAATTCCGTTTTTGGACCCAGGGGGTCGGAGCCGTGACCCACGGCGCCGAGGTAACACGTCTCGGCGCCGTGGCCCATGGCTCCGAGGTCGCAGGCCCACTCCAGCCTGGTGGCCTGCGTGGCGCTGACGTGGCAGCACCTCGGCGCCGTGAGTCGTGGCGCCGACCTCGGAGCCGTGAGTCGTGGCGCCGACCTCGGAGCCGTGGGTCGTGGCGCCGAGCTGCCTGCCACGTGGCGCCGAGCTCCCTGCCACGTCTGGAGACACTCGGCGTCTAGGGTTTGCACCGATCAGACTTTACGTTGTCGCAAAAAGAATTACTAGTTGTATTTTTTATTTTGATTATTTAATTTTAGTAATATTATGTAATATATTTATTTATTTATAGAGAAAAAAATACGACATATGTTTTGAAAATTCGTTATGTTGCAGATGATACATGTAGAAAATTTGTTGTAGATTTTTTTAAAATATTATGGTACGTTGGTAATGGTTTTTGAAACATAAAATTTTGATGTGGAGTACAATTTAATGAAATTTTTTTTGAGCACAAATGTGATATGAACAATTAGACGAAATGAACGAAAGTGATATTGAACATGTGGGAATGAGTGCAAGAACTGTAATGATTATAAGTTTTGTTAATTTTGTATTTGTGAATTACAAAACAATCTGATAAAATTGTAAAACAAGTTTATGTTGATTGGCTCGTTGTAGATGCATAAAAAAATATGGTAATTTTTTTAGGAACGATTGTGCGTAGAACGGTCGATATATAAAATGGTAAATGACTTTTAAGGTTTGGTATGTTTTAAGGGTTTGCAATTCCCGTGGTTTTTGCAAGGTTTGCTAATTTTGTAGTTGTAATATGGGAACGAATCTGATGAAGTCGTAATAAAAGTTTATGTTCATTGCAAGTTGGACATGCAAACCAAATTATGCTAAATTTTTTTGCCGAAGGATTGAGCGTAGAAATATCGATGCATATAGTGGTAAGTGATATTTCGAAGGTTAGTGATATTTTGACATGGCAGGCATGTGGCATGTGTGCAACTCTGTACTTCTAATGTTCAGAATTCCACCACTAGTCCTAACATGCATGCCTTAGGGAAAATAACTTGCTGGGTCTATTACATTTTGTCTACTGGGTGTAGCGTGGTTGTTTCCCCTTTTTGTCACGCCCTGAAGATGGCTCCGCTGCATCCTTCTTCCTGTCACTCTTGGTCTTGAGAGCTGCCTCCCGAGCTTGAAGCTCCTCCTCCTGACGCTTGATGGCAGCTTCACGTAGACTTAACTGCTTCCGCCTCCTTTGCAGCTCATCCTCCTTGCCCTTCAGATGGATTTGGTCCACCCTCACGCGGCGCTCTTGCTCAAGCCGCATCTGTCGTTCCACCTCGCGAGCCTGAGTCATCTTGACAAAGTATTGTGCTTTGTTTTCCACCTCCACTGCCCGGTTATCTGGCCATGCCGGCGACACCCGATCCACCCATTCGATGAACCTGCAAGCCTATGTGTGGCGTGGTAGATGTCATCGATCAAGTTGAAAAAAGATAACGAGAAACAAATGATTTAGTTGTGGTCGTTACCACGAAGTCGTCATGCAGGTCAGGACATTTGAAGAACCTACGACCGTATTTGGCTCGTTGTACTCGATCAGTCCAGACTCCCAACATCGTCCTAAAGCCGCAATGGCACTTCGGGCGCTCATGCCACTCCGGCACTCCAAATGGGTCGGACCTCCAGGAAGACATTGTTGTGTAGTAGTATTGTGATGCCTTGAGGAGGAGATATGGTATGGAAGACATAGGAGGGAGGCCTTTATGT
This sequence comes from Dendrocalamus latiflorus, assembly GCA_017311315.1. Classification (NCBI taxonomy): domain Eukaryota; kingdom Viridiplantae; phylum Streptophyta; class Magnoliopsida; order Poales; family Poaceae; genus Dendrocalamus; species Dendrocalamus latiflorus. The sequence goes on from CM029631.1 coordinate 2,602,617, forward strand.
AGGCAGGTTATCTGGTGCAGTGGGCATAGTCCATGGAGAGGATCTTTTCGCTTTTCCTGGATTCCAGTGTAGCAATAAATGGCCCTATGTAGGCTTTTCAGAGACTATAGTCTCGTAATAAATTCATAGTTTGTAGCCTTTTCAGAGATTGGACCATTCAAAGCCTAGAAGGCTAAAGACCTACGCCCCTATATGTGTACAGGCCTACAGGCCTACTCCTGTAAAGGCTAAAGACCTACGCCCTATATGTGTACAGGCTAAAGGCCTACTCCGTCACTGCGCAAAGCTGGCATATGCTGCCCCGTTTTCTCATGTCAGAGCAAAGCTGCCATCTTTTGTCATCTCACTGAGCAAAAGCTGACCTCTTGTGTCATGTCCCTGAGCAAAGCTGGGGCGTGTTGTCATGTCCCAGAGCAAAAGCCTCTTTTTTTTGTGGTCACTACATTAAGCTGCCCCGTTTTGCTATAAGTAGCAGGGTTGGGGTCCCATGACATTGTGAATCGAACAAAGTAGTACCCTCTCTTTCGTGGTGAAACATACCATGTCTGAAGTCGAGGGGCTAGTGGGATTTGGGTCACCGAAGGACGACATTCCCTTAGAAACGAGGGATATGTTCGGTCCGCAGTACCGATTGATACCAAGCCGGCGTGCTCAACCACCGTGGCCGAAATGCAGACACAATGAGTACGCGGTCGTCCAGATCTTGGATTCCCCGAACGATGGCGGGCGACGTTTCTTCCGATGCTCACGCTCTGGGGTACAAATTAGTAATGTTACATTTTGTATTGCTTATGGACCCTCGAAGTTTACCGTCATTTTTTGTGCAGATGGCCAAATGCGACTTCTCCCACTGGATCGACCCTCCTCACGAACGGTATGTTGATCGTTATGTGGATACATTATGGGCTCGAATATGTGACTTGGAGTACCGAATGGAGAGTCTCACTGAGGAGAACAACGACCTCCGCGAACAGATGCAACGCGAGAGGGGCAACGAGGAGGACGTGAATATAGGAAGCTCTTATGATCCCACATGTTGCTGCGCGAACCCGAGCTGCATATGTGCATGCCACTACCACGATGAACAACCACGTCCGAGGCGACCCCCTCAACATTTCTCCATGTGGGTGCCACGAGGCTCGTTTGGCATGTAGGTAAGAAGGTGTATGGTTGTGTTGTGTTTTAGTTGTTGTGTTCGTTGGTGTGTTGATGTGCGTGAATTGTGGCCAAGTCTACCACATCTGCTACACTGGTTCTGCTCGGGGTCAGTAAGAAAGGGGGTTGCTCTCCCTCACCTCGTTCTTCCTGGAAACTGATCCATAACCATCTTGTGTCTCGTCCTCTTCCTGGTTCCACGTTTGTTCCAACGGCTACCAGGATCCGCAATGTATTTGGGCCCGGTGTATGGTGGCCACTCTCCCTCATCCCGATAAGGCTCGAAACGGGGAGACCACGTAAGCACAAGGTTGTCAACACTGAAGTCCCGAGGTATCTTGCTCTCGTAGTCAAAGTTGCGATGCCTTGCTGCTGCCACATAATGAGAACATGGAAAGTGGTACTGCCTCGGTTTACCACATGTGCATGAGAAATCAATAAGGACAACCTTATGCCTCCTCGTCGGCCGGAGCTCTCCATCGGTCGTTGTACCACCCCTTTCTACAACCTCGTAAGTGCCCGTGGAGTTGTCAAAACAATGTACCTCATGTGCCTCAGCCCTCGCCTTTGCCTTTTCAAGGTGGCGCTTCGGTTTTGGCGCCCATCTCTCTTGTTTACTCTGTAGCGCCATTGCATGTGCGTGTCTTTCGTTGAACCAGGCAACAAGCTTGTAAAAGGTGAATGATACTATAGCATTGACGGGCATACCACGTATACCCCTAAGCAAGTTATTGAAGGATTCGGCCATATTGCTTGTCTGAAACTCGTACATCCAGCCACCATCGTCATGAGCCCTTGTCCATTTGTCGACATCTCTCATCAATCCCGACAACCACTGTCTACCTTCTGCGTTTGTTGCAGTATTAAGCTGCTCCAACTTCTCCTGGAAGAACTTGACCTCAAGCATTCGAGCGACCTCCTCGAACAGAGGAAAGTTATCCTTCGTACCATCCTTACGGAGTAGATTCTCGGCAAGATGCCGAGTGCACCAACGGTGGTGCAAAGGTTGATACCCCGGTATCTGCTCTTGTACGGCAGCAAGTATGCCCTGTTGTCTATCAGATATGACACCCACCTCCCTACCTGGGCCGACCACGTGCCTCCGAACGAGCCGCAAGAACCATCCCCAGCTGTCTTTGTTCTCCCTCTCAACCAAAGCAAACGCCAAAGGAACCAACGCGTTGTCTGCGTCACAGGAAATGGCTATCAGAAGTGTGCCCTGGTACTTGCCAAGAAGAAACGTACCGTCAATGGAGAAGACGGGACGACAATGCCGAAAGGCCTCGATGGACTGAGCAAAGCACCAGAAAGCACGGAAGAATATCTGCATCCCATCTTGAGTCAATTCGTTTGGTTTCGGGACGTACTCATAATGCATGCCTGGATTAACCGCTTTGATTGCATTGAAGAGTGCTGGCAACTGCAAGTACCCATCTTCCCAGTCCCCATATATCATCTTCCAGATGCGTTGCTTTGCCCTCCATGCTTTTCCATACCTTATCTCGTATCCAAATTTCTCCTTAACAATCCCAGCAAGTGTCTTCACCTTCATATTGGGTTCTCCCTTTACTATGTGACACAGTGACTTGGCAATAATGGTAGAGGTCAACTGCCGATGCTTCTGTTTGAGCTCTGCTTCGGCACAAGTGTGTGGGCCAACGATTCTTGTGATCTTGAACTTTCCCGTGTCCTTCTGTTTCCTAGCACAAACCCTCCATTCACATGTTTCCTTCTCGCACACAACTGTGTACCTCCGCTCCACATAAGAATGCCTCACCTTGAATGGCCTTTTACGAATCACTGAATACTCCTGCAGCCACCTTCTCAATGCAGACAAGTCCTCAAACATCATGCCCTTCTCAATTGTCATGCTTGAACCGGCCTCAGGAGCATCTAACAGCTCGTCATCCCTTCCTTCTGCATAAGCCCCGTGAGAATGCCTAAGATCGCTGAATTCATGAACTGATGGATCCCGGCCAGGGCAATAACGCCTGATCAGCTCAATATCACTTTCGGTCAGCTCTCCAAAAGGGCGGTCATCGTCAGAATCAACGGCCCTTGCGATCTCGTAAGGCTGCAGATCATCCACAATTTGAACATCCACACTGTTGGAGTCCCTGCAGACTTCTTCAACGTTGCCAGATGGAGCAACGGGAGGAACACCAATATTATCAGGAATGTCTCATGCATCATAAGCACGAAAACGATGGGATTGAGACAAAAAAAACAACAATGACGGGAAAAGGCTAAAGTGTGGCTCGACACTTACTGGGATGATCCTGAGGGGCCGCCACAACATCATCAGTCCGACATTCAACTCGAACTGGTTGAGAAATCTGAACCTCGTTCGGGGCAGATAGAGCATCGGGCACCTCAGGCTCTTCTTCCACATCCACCGCAAGATCCGGTAACGGAGGGTCAAAGGGTGCCTGATCACCTAGTTCTGGTGAATAACCGTGAGGGGTGGGATCAATGGACACCTTCCGCACAATAAGGTCCAAACATTTTAACTCATTCCGCATAACCAATCTGACATATTTGTCCCACTCATCCTCACAACCAATTAAGATTAACCGCCTGAGAATTATGTCTTTCGAACCGTAGTGAAGTAACCCCTCAACTGTGATGCTCTCCTCGTTTCCATGACAATGTAGCTCCTCCCGAGCCCTAGCAACCAACTCACTAAACGACGGCCGATCACTGAATATCATAGGCACCCTTTGCATTTCAACAAATCGAACATTTCCATAATCATCACTTGTCACACTGCCTCCATGATATATGGTGACTAGATTGTCCATCTAGTTCATACAGAAAACATGGTGAGCATCTTTTGACAAAGAGGGAAGCATGGTAAAGGAATAACAAGGGGCAGTACATCTTAAATAACATTAGCTACATGTTTAACATAAACTAACTATTGATAATATCATGCACGATGCATGCACCCGAACTACCATGATCAGCAAGTCCAATTCTTACAAAGCTATTGAAGGAAGAAAGATTGGTAGGAGCAATCCAATTCAGAGGCAGAATTTTGCTACTCTGATCTGATCTAGATAACCCATTAAATGCTTCAAAGACAATGGTTGATAAAGACACGTAGCAAAAAGATTTCGGACTGCAGTATTCCCCACAGCTACCATGTGCCACACTCAATCCATTTCGCCAACAAAAAGTATTTACTTGGCAGTGCCAATTTCAGAAGATTAAATGTAAAAGCTTTGCCGCTCGGCAGATCTGTTGTCAAGCATCAGACAGCTACATCATCCATCATAGACTGGGCAGCAGCACAAATGCCGATGGTAGACAGAGCTAATAACAAATAATACGAACAACACCATAGCTACAAATCTATCATTACAAGAAGTCCCATCATCCATCCACCCACAATTAACTAATGTACAATTGCACAAACACAACTTCTTAGCAAACTCTCTTTTTTTCGCAAACACGCAATTTCAATTTCAGAAGATTAAGGATGCTGACCTTAGACGGGGGAGGCGGCCGGAGGCGCGGGGCGGCGGCCGGAGACGGGGGGAGGCGGCCGGAGACGCGGCGAGGCGGCCGGAGGCCGGGCGGCACCAGAGGGCGGCGGCCGGACACGCGGGGAGGCGGGAGGCCAGGCGGCGGCCGGAGACACAGGGGCCGGGGAGGCGGCGGGGGCCGGGGCGGCGCTGGCGGCCCGGGGAGGCGGCGGGGGCCGGGGAGTCTGCGGCGGCCCTGGGAGGGGGCGGCCGGCCGGGGAGGCGGTGGCGGCAGGGGAGGCGGGCGGCCGGGGAGGGGGCGGGCGGCCGGGGAGGCGGTGGCGGCAGGGGAGGCGGGCGGCCGGGGAGGCGGGGCGCTGAGGAGTCGAGCGGCGAAATGAACACGCGGGCGCTCGGCGCTGCATAAGTGGCCAGGGCTCGGCGCCAAGATCTACGGCTCCGAGCTCGGCGCCACGACCCACGGCTCCGAGCTCGGCGCCACGACCCACGGCTCCGAGCTCGGAGCCACGATCCACGGCGCCGAGGTGCTGCCACGTCAGCGCCACGCAGGCGACCAGGTTGGAGTGGGCCTGCGACCTCGGAGCCATGGACCACGGCGCCGAGACGTGTTACCTTGGCGCCGTGGGTCACGGCTCCGACCCCCTGGGTCCAAAAACGGAATTAAAACTACCAGGGGTCTAAATGTGAGTATTTTTTTTTAAAAAAAAGGCTTAAATAGAAAAAATTCGGGGCCTCCTTACATGTGCTATACATTTTCTATATCACCTCTCGTATGTGCCATACATTTTCTCTATCACCTTCCTCTTGCCCCACCACATCTTCTTGTAGCTAATTGGGTAGCTCACTATGTTGGCCACATCTGCCATCAATAGCTTAAGGGAATTTGTGACGACCAAATGACTAATAAGCTAGCCACACAGGATGAAGTTACATTCCAGTGCTTGTGTAGCGGCTTAGCAAGTTCACAATTGTGATCATAAAGTCCATGCTAGTGTCCTTGAATTTCTACACACAAACCTTGCCAAGACATCCATGTTTCACACACTTCACGATAAACATACTTCACGATGTATGTGTCCTAGTTCGACCTGTACAGCCTGTACATACGACTAACGATCATGGCATGTCTGGCTGTGTCTTGTTGAACGACGCACTTGTTTCGGAAATGTTGCCCTATTATCACGGTATCCAGATCAAACATCCATTCCAACTCATCCTCTTGTGACACAACAAGGGAGGTCACTGCAAGATCATCCAATCTCGAAGACACATAATCAATGTTAGTCGACACGATCCCACCAACTTGACCACCCGGCCCCACCATTATCTTCACATGCATCATCTCCACTGCTATCTGTGTCTATGTTTGGCTCATCATCTGATTGCATTGCTTCTGCCAGTCCCTCATAATATTCATGGCAGTCAACATGGGTGACCCACAATTGCCCTACTCCTTCAATAGACTTAAAATTCTCCGCAAGCCTCCTGAGATGTTAATCATCCCCAGCACCAGTAAGCTCTGTTGCCAATTCAAGTACAAAATGTCCACGGATACATCGAAGTCAAAAACGAAAGAACAAAACAGAGACGAAGTTAACGCTCGCTGAGAGGAATACATTGTCTGAACAATCCACATCAGAAATCAAGTAAAACAAGAAACAAAAATTAACACTCCACACATCATCATGGCAAAAGAATCGATCACGGATAGATGCATGCACACGACAGCTAGAAAGCTGTGATCGCCGGAGGTGTGCGTGGCGATCGGCGACGAGTTGGTGCAGCTGTCGTACTCGGCCTTCTTCACCTCCAGCACGTTGTGGATGCCCTGCGGGTACTGGAACTCTGCAAGCAGACCATGCAAATTGGCGCCATGGTCACCACAGAACAGAAGCAATACAAATGTGTTTGCTTTTTTCATCATCTTTTCGCACCAAAAGAAATGATCACGCAAAGCACCAAGAAAAAGCGGCAGAAATGAAAACAAAACATGCAACATAAGGTGTATCTATCTGTGAAAGGATGAAGTATATAGAACACACACTTCTTTTGACACCAAAGCAAGTTGTGAACAAAACATGCTTCTATACTACTCATAATAGAAAGTGCCAAAGTGCTTCACTTTACAACTAATTAGAAGTTGACGATATATAGTATCCTGGCAGTTGCTAAATGCAGCTAGCCATTTGATAATAGTGTGGTAATGTATAATCATTTCCCAGGGCCAAGAGTTTTAGAACAATCATATAAACATAGCCCCTAATTATTTTCAAGAACATGTTTTTGGAAAGAAAAAAAATACATCCATCAACACACTATCAGAACTGCAACAACTGAAAAAACAACCTTAAGTTAAAGACTGAAATGCAGCTAGCATGCTGGATCAGGCACAGCACAATGCAGTTCAGACACCATTTCTTACTCCTCTGCTAAAACTTCAAGCAGTACACTGATAGATCTAGCAGCCAATGAGCACAATAAATGGGATAGCCTCATATGCCATGGTTTAGCTATTGTCGACACCAACCCTACCATTTCTTGAGTTCAGAACTCCGGTGGTCCATGAGAAAAATTTATGGATCATGTTAGTACTGTGCACAAGCAGCACGAAGCCAGGAATCCTCCGTGAACGCCTTTAAGACTACATAAAGCTTGCAGATATGTACCACGCAGTGTGCAGTAAAATCAAAGAAAGTGGAGATACAATGACCTATTTTTACCCAACTTTCCTTGCCCATGCCATGGTTAAAGGAATTGCCTTCATCTAAACGCAAGACAAAAGAGATTGAAGATGCGTTGTAAAGTACTTCGCTGACGGTGACTAGTCATTAGCACTCAATCTTCGCACTAAGTAATGGAAGGGAAGAACAGATAATGCCTACTCAACATATACATCACTTAATCTTTTTCCCTTGAACAATGCACGCTCACCTGCACATTTCACTAACACCAAGAAAATACTGACATTGCCGAGGATGGTCCACCCTGAGGTGTCGCCGACCTTGTAGACGATCGCCGACGAGGTCGCCGCCATTGCGAACCCAAGCGTCAGCACCAGCACGTTCTTCATGCATATTCCTTGTTTATAGTAGTCACTATGTGATTTTTGGAAGAACATATATATCTACCCAAAACTTAACAAACGTGTAGAAACATCGAAATCGATCATGTAAACAACTTTAAAATACAGCAACAACATCACCACAAACATGTACATATAATCCCATGCGACATCATCATTAAAACTCGACAATTAAATTACATCATGTCCATCATCATCATCGCCACCCACCAATATCTACCGATCCATCGATGAACAAACACATATAATGATCACTTATTCGATGTCGAAGGTGTTCTTGCCGGTGAACTTGACCTCGATGGGGTTGACGTTCTTTCCGATGCTGCGGAAGTTCTGGCCAACGCCCTGCCTGCCGGGGTTGACCTTCTCCGGGTAGACGCCGTCCTTGGGGTGGAGGTACTGCACCTCACCGTTGGGAAAGACGCGGTAGAACTGGTAGTTGATCTTGTACTTGGAGCGCAGCCGCGTGCCGAGCGCGAGGCACTGCTCCTTGCGCGCCAGCTTCAGCAGGTTGGGCCCCTCCCGCATGATGGCGGCGCCGCCGGTGGGCATCTCGAACACCTGCTCCTTAGGCGACGTCCACGTGATCACGTAAAACTCCTCCACCTGCGCCTTCCGGAGCAGCCCGCCCGTGCTGCCGCCGAAGATGGGCGACGGCGTGTTGGGGTCCAGCTGCGGCGGCACGAACCCCTTGGGCGCCTCGGCTACCGGCGCGGCAGCTGCGGGCTCCTCGGCGGCGGCGGCCTTGAGGGCAGCCGGGCCGCGGGAGCTGGAGGGGAGCGAGAGGGAGGAACCGAGCTGGCGAGGCTTGGACGGCGAGCAGGCGGCCAGGAGGTGGCGGGTGGCAGCGGAGGCTTGGGTGACCATGGCCATGGCGTTTTTTGACAGCAAGCTAAGCTAGGAGAGGCGTGCAAGATCGAGCGCAGTGGTGTGGCGCGATGAGCCGATGAGAAGTAGAGCAGGCTTGGCTAAGAGGTAACGGGTTTGGGTGGGGAAGTCGATAAGGTGATATGTGGCCGGCCAATGGGAAGTGGATAAGGCGATATGTGGCCGGCCAATGGGAAGCACAGACGGATGGAGAGGAGGAAGAGAATGCTTACAAATTTGCTGCCACACCGCTGATTTACTCGGAAAAATCTCTTAGAAATTGGGGAGCAAACCCACTAGTTCTTGGGGGATTAGGCTGTCGCTTCCTGGGCTGCGTTTTCTTGGAGAGAACCAGCTAGGTGAGGAAGGCAACCACTCCCATCTTATATGGATTGCTGCTCTTTTGCCCTAGGAAGCTGTTGGCCCTAGGATTGGAGATGCACGGTTCAGAAGGGGGAGAGGGTTTCTCTCTCTCTGGTTTGGCTTTGGCGCCCTAATAATCATGGTCTAAAAAAGCTGAAATAATTTTGACATGTTCTCAAGGAGAAAACGCAAGCACGCTCGCATTGCAATGACTCGTATTTGTAGCGATAGGATTATCTTTTCATGCAGTACACGCGAAGAAGCATGGTTGTTTTGAAAATTGTAAAGGTTCAAGTAACCATGTAATATTTTGGTAGTGTTTTTGTATATAATCTATGAATTTATGAATAATTTTGATTGTCAATTTACATGATCATGGCTATAACTACGTTGATTTGGATCATAGTTGTGATTATAGTTATTATGACTACGGACCAAACAGTGAACGAGGGGATATGGGAAAGTCACTAGGGGCTACATGAAATCTTGCATGTGCTAGAAATAGGGGTAAATAATGAATTAGCTGTCTTCCAGTTGTTTCTTCCCTCAAGGCTATATATATGACATTAAGGCCGGATTACAATAATGCCCTTGCTATGGTTCATAATATTAAGAGTACAAATGTCCTTTTACATGTTTAATGGGCCTCTTTGGGCCAGCGGACTGAATGAGCAAAGGTGAGGGCCACTAACCTAATTCCCCAATAACAGTGTATCTTTAATTTCTTTTTGTGAGACGTGTATAAGTTGATGGACTCCTTTCGTACTTGTGAGTATATAGTACTTTCATATCACATGGTGGTTTTAGAAGGAGGGGGTTTAGCCGCTGGCACAAGATGATGCAAAGAGCTAGAATAGCCATACAAAATGAAGCTATAGAAAGTATTGCATCCATCAATTATGACCTATTTATTTAAGCTTTTCCTTTGGCTTAAAAGTAAAAAAGCCGAAGCCCAAACAAACGAGAGGTTTTTCAATTGGGCTTTTAGAAAATCCAAAAGCCTCTCATAACAAAAAAGGTATAAGCCAGCTGCCTTTTTGGCTTTTGCGGGATGGAAATGCCTTGAAATGGCATTTCGTGAGTAATTTTAATGCAGTTGAGTAGCAAAGAGTTATTTCCATAGTAAAGGCCATATATCATTAACATAAGCATAATATGAAGCATACGAATAACCATATATCATCAACTACACAACAATAAGCTCAAATGCTCATAAATATAGTACAAACATGCTAGAAGATCATCCATACACATACAAGTCTTCCCCAAGCTTAAATTGATCAATGAGTCAAGAATGTGCTTAAAGGGGTAAGAAATAGCTCACCAGGCATATATGATACAGTGGAAGTAGACAAATCATTCCATGGCTTCTCGCACGTACAAGGATGAAGATCTAGCACAGGATCTAAAATAAAAAGAAAGAAAAGATGGGTAACCAACAAAAACTAACAAAATGTATGGAAATAAAAAGATAAAGCGCCGGGAACTTAGCCATCCCGAATAACTCTACGGAGTATAAAAGATCGCACGACAGCCTCGCACCCCCGTGCACTCTGTGGAGTATAAAGTGTCGGGAACTTAGCCGTCCCGGGCAACTTTACGGAGTATAAAAAAATCTCTCGGTGGCCTCGCGTCTCGGCGTATTCTACGGAGTATAAAGCGCCGGGAACTTTGCCATCCTAGGCAACTGTACGAAGTATAAAAAAATTGCACGATGGCCTCGCACCCCCCGTATTCCGCGGAGTATAAAACGCCAGAAACTTAATCATCCTAAGCAACTCTATGGAGTATAAAACATATCGCACAGCGGCCTCACGCCTTGGCGTACTCTACAGAGTATAAAGCGTTGGAAACTTAGCCGTCCAGGGCAACTCTACGGATTATAAAAAAAATCGCATGGTGGCCTCACACGCTGGCGTGCTTTGCGGAGTATAAAGCGGCGAGAACTCAACCATCTCAAGCAGCTCTACAGAGTATAAACTGCCACGCGGAGTGCACGGCCTCCACGCAAATTCTATGGAGTATAAATGGTAGCGTGGGACAGCTTGTGCGGTCGCACGTGCATCGCGTGCTTCGTCTATCCCACCAGGGAGTCCTTGCCATGGATCGTAACCCCAGTGAGTCTCACACATTTCACGTGTCTCACCAGGGAGTTCGCCGTGCTACTTCGTCCGATCACCTCACAGTCGTAGACGCCCTGTCTAACCGCATCGTGGTCATTGACGCTTCATCCGACCACCTAGCAGTTGAGACTCCATTCGACCGCATTGTGGTCATAGATGCTTCGTCCGACCGCATCGTGGTCGTAGATGCTTCGTCCGACCACGTAGCTGTCGAGCCTCCATCTGACCGCATTGTGGTCATAGGCGCTTCATCCGACCGTCTCGTGGTCTTGACTCTGTCTGACTACCTTGTGGTCACATATGCTTCCTCCAACCGCCTCGCGATCGAGACCTGAGGATCCTCCTTGCCCATGGTACCAGAATGTGAATCCCAGCCATTTCTCCTGAACGAACTTCCGGGCGCTTCATCAGTCGCTCAATTTTAATGTTAAAAGATAAGAGTTTTGAAGACAACTTTCTAGTTAATTATGTGATTTGCAGTTTTTGGTCCTGAGATGTTTTACTCTCTGTCAAATTTGTGTTGCAGGAATTCCTCCGTATTGCCCCGGAAGACAGCATGAGGGAGGGTGTTCGACTTCCTGCTGACGGCCTCCTAAAGGGTGGTCAGTAAGCCATTCACTTAAAAAAACTGGTACTAGTGAACAGCCAAATCCAAATGTGATGAAGATTTATGGAAACTGCATGATTTCAGGGAACGGATCTTCACTCCAACCTTCGTCCCGGATCGGAAACCTCTCCAGGAGGAGACTGAAATAGTGAAAGGCGATCTTTGAGTTGCAGGGCATGGTTGAAGCCGCGGTTTGTGCCTACCTATATAGATCGTCGAAAGTATTATGTGTTTATACGTAAGAGCTAAGAATAATTCTGCACTGAAGTGTTGTAATGTGGAAGATTTACATCGTTCCGAGGCCTACTTGTGTACTGTACTGAATTACTGATCAGAGATTACAGTCTTGAGATAAACCTATATGTGGTGTCCCGTTACTTGGAGTTGCCATTCTATCATTTCTTGTCAACAAAATGTGTCAGGAGCTGTAGCTTATATATATACTTGGCACACTTGATTCTACCCTGGCGTGAAATGATCTTGGTTCACCTGTTTATTGTGATCAGAAATCACACCCCTGGTGCCATTTTTGCATAATGGACTGAAACTTCCTAAGTGGAATCATAGCTTTAGCTGACATCACAAACAGTAAGCTCTGTTGCCAATTCAAGTACAAAATGTCCACGGATGCATCGAAGTCAAAAACGAAAGAACAAAACAGAGACGACGTTAACGCTCGCCGAGAGGAATACATTGTCTGAACAATCCACATCAGAAATCAAGTAAAACAAGAACAAAAAATTAACACTCCACACATCATCATGGCAAAAGAATCGATCACGGATAGATGCATGCACACGACCGCTAGAAAGCTGTGATTTACTGTAGCATTACCGTGGATGCGACCACGGCCAATGCCACGGCGACGACGGCGGGGAAGCCCGCGTAAACGCCGGCGCCGTTGGCGTTCGGCGCTGGTGCGGTCGTCGCGGCGGACGAGCCGTCCGTCGACGCCGCGCCGGACGGTGTCGAGGCGCTGCCGGGCTCGCTGACGCCTGGGGACGCCGCGGCGGGCGCCGTGGAAGGGGCGTCAGAGGACGGCGTCCGCTGCTTGAGCACGCGGATGTTGACCTTCTGCCCGGCGGCGCAGTGGCCGGGCACGCCGCAGATGAAGAAGCGGTGGCCGGGGCTCTTGATGGTGATCTTATCGTCGCCGGAGGTGTGCGTGGCGATCGGCGACGAGTTGGTGCAGCTATCGTACTCGGCCTTCTTCACCTCCAGCACGTTGTGGATGCCCTGCGGGTACTGGAACACTGCAAGCCGACCATGCAAATTGGCGCCATGGTCACCACAAGAACAGAAACAATACAAATGTGTTTGCTTTTTTCATCATCTTTTCGCACCAAAAGAAATGATCACGCAAAGCACCAAGAAAAAGCGGCAGAAATGAAAACAAAACATGCAACATAAGGTGTATCTATCTGTGAAAGGATGAAGTACATAGAACACACACTTCTTTTGACACCAAAGCAAGTTGTGAACAAAACATGCTTCTATACTACTCATAATAGAAAGTGCCAAAGTGCTTCACTTTACAACTAATCAGAAGTTGACGATATATAGTATCCTGGCAGTTGCTAAATGCAGCTAGCCATTTGATAATAGTGTGGTAATGTATAATCATTTCCCAGGGCCAAGAGTTTTAGAACAATCATATAAACATAGCCCCTAATTATTTTCAAGAACATGTTTTCGGAAGAAAAAAAATACATCCATCAACACACCATCAGAACTGCAACAACTGAAAAAACAACCTTAAGTTAAAGACTGAAATGCAGCTAGCATGCTGGATCAGGCACAACACAATGCAGCAGTGGCGGAGCTAGAGCAAAACGGAGGGGGTGCAACGGGCTACGCGTGGGAGCATAGGACGGTGGGAGAATGGGCTGGACAGGGCGAGTGAGGGTGTTTGTTGGGCTAATGGTACACCATATTGGACTAGGGGTGCACAAAGGGTGAATATTTACTAGTAATAACTAAGAAAATTTTTGAACCCGGGTTCCTGGAACCCCCTCTGGCCCATTGGGCTCCGCCCCTGCAATGCAGTACAGACACCATTTCTTACTCTTCTCTGCTAAAACTTCAAGCAGTACACCGATAGATCTAGCAGCCAATGAGCACAATAAATGGGATAGCCTCATATGCCATGGTTTAGCTATTGTCGACACCAACCCTACCATTTCTTGAGTTCAGAACTCCGGTGGTCCGTGAGAAAAATTTATGGCCCCGCTCGGTTGGGCGGAAAAGTTATAGCCTATGGCTGAAATTGCACTGTAGTGACTAAAATTTCACTGTAGTTGAGGTGACTTATTTGGCGTAATTAAATTTAAAGATAGAAAAAATATGCTAGCTCATTACGAACAACGCAAACGAATACGGGAAAAAAGAACTGGCAAAAAAACTCAAAAAAAATCAAAAGTTTAGAAAAGGACAAAATTTATTAATAGTGAAAAATAAACCAGAAGTTAGAAGCTGAAGCCAAAACAAACAGAGCCATGATGGATCATGTTAGTACTGTGCACAAGCAGCACGAAGCCAGGAATCCTCCGTGAACGCCTTTAAGACTACATAAAGCTCGCAGATATGTACCACGCAGTGTGCAGTAAAATCAAAGAAAGTGGAGATAAAATGGCCTATTTTTACCCAACTTTCGTTGCCCATGCCATGGTTAAAGGAATTGCCTTCATCTAAACGCAAGACAAAAGAGATTGAAGATGTGTTGTAAAGTACTTCGCTGACGGTGACTAGTCATTAGCACTCAATCTTCGCACTAAGTAATGGAAGGGAAGAACAGATAATGCCTACTCAACATATACATCACTTAATCTTTTATCCTTGAACAATGCAAGCTCGATCACCTGCACATTTCACTAACACCAAGAAAATACTGACATCGTCCTATATAGTATCAGCAGGTTACATAGAGGCTACAGAGGCATACATGCTCACCAAGCAAAGCTACACACACAGGAGAAACTAGTACACTGTAGCATATACTGGCAATGAGCAAAAGCCAAAAGAGAAGCAGTGGCCAGTACTGGATCTATAGCAAGGAACAAGGAGTGTTTTTGTTACTACTAGCTAGTAAACAGCAAGACAGCCTGAAAAGTACTTAGAATTAGAGTGAGAATACAGAACTTGCCTATGGTGTCTCCAACATGGAAAATCTTCTTCACAGCCCAGTCAGTGTAGTTGACATTGCCGAGGATGGTCCACCCTGAGGTGTCGCCGACCTTGTAGACGATCGCCGACGAGGTCGCCGCCATTGCGAACCCAAGCGTCAGCACCAGCACGATCTTCATGCTCATGGCCATTGCTGCACGACCTCTCCTGTCCTGGCTCACGCCCTCTGATTGTCTGAAAGCTAGCAAAATGAGAAGGGAGGAAGAGATGCTACAAGAGCAGAGCAGACGAAAAGAATTTAGTAGCGCTCACTTTGCTTCCGCCAATGTGGTGCCGAGGACGAGGAGCACCATTTATAGTGCCTCGCTCATTTTCTGCATTGACCATTTTGCCCCTGTACATGTTTGATCTGTCTGTTATTATTCTTTCTTGGAGATGGCAGGGTTCTGAACTTTTGTTGTTTTTTTGCTGGGCTCTTGTTCCTTGAGTAAAGCAAGCTAAAAGCTGGCCGTGAATCCAAGTCTTGATCATGAGGTTGTTCGTTAGGTATGTGATGCCATGAGTGAGTGGCTCTGCTGGTACGTGCTTTCCAGTTCTTTGGAGATCTTTTTCTTTTTAGGGAAGCAAGCAATTGCAAGCATGCATATATGCGCTGTAGTTGATCCATCTGTTGGTGTAGGCAGATCTTTCTGATTTTCTTCTTCTTCTTTTCTTTCAGATGTGATGTGATGTGTCTATATTCGGAGAAAATAGAATAATGGAGCCTGCAACGTACGATTAAATTTTAGTTTATGCATGGAAACGATCCAAAGTGGCATAGATGTGTAGAACAGGCTCTACAAGATTCAAAATCAGTAGTATTTTAATCACCATCGTGAGTGTCAGAGGCTTTACAAGATTATTGGAAACTAGCAACAGCATACAGCACGCATGCAAGTGTAAACAGCAAGTTACAACGCACCATCACCGAACGTACATATACATATAAGGCATGATTAACACATCATGATAATCAAATCATCATTAAAACACATAGGAAAATGCCAAACTTACTCATCCAGCCAGCAACGGCTTTTCCCCCTTCCCCTTCTCCAATGTCCTCCTTCCTCCAACTGTTGAAATAGTCCGATGTGAGAAAGAATAATCACAATTTAAAGTGCGAGGCAGTGCTCCGATATGTTATTAACCTTTTGGAGGAAGGTCCAAGTATCACTTTGTTGTTGTCCTAGCGCTAGCCTAGCTCGTTTAAGGGTATGTACAATGCAATATGCTTATAAATGAATACTTAAAAGAGAGAATTAGTATAGCCATATCATTAAGCACACATGCAAAAGTTATTTCCTCCAATGCAAGCATCTCTTCCGTAGGTGCTTAGATGCTATATTATATATTAATTAGATACAATTATACACATAAGCATCTGCTAAGCACCGATGCTTATTTAAGCATCGATGCTTCAAAATAAACGCCTTATCTGTCCTATGTGGTAAAAAAACAGTTTTTCTTTGCTAAGCATCTCTCTAAACATCTGCATTATACATGCTCTAATGGTGGCCTGGCGCTCTGTACCGCGACATGCTCTCCTTTGTCTCCGGAGTGCCATGCATGCGTGGACTAACCAGAGTGCATTAGCACCAAATTGCACTAGAACAGGAAGATTACGGGTAACAAGAAGTATGCTTCAAATGGTTTCATTGACATTGTGTAATATATACCTGTTTTGTTTATCAAGTTTGCTATCTGTAAGTTGGAATGTTGGATAATTGCTCTGTTTGCAACCTCCAAGTAGGGGTGAGCAGACAATAGAGTTAGAAACCCAAGTACCCAGTGAAAAAAAATCTGCTCTGGTTTGGTTTTGTACTGTATCACAGTCGGTTTTCAGTCGTTTGTATGCTAGTGCTAGATAGATGAACGATCCTCGTGTAGATATGCACATAATACATTACACGCAACGCAAACTAACCAAAACAAAGGGTGTATATATATGTACTCTTCATGCATATTACTTGTTTATAGTAGTCACTATGTGATTTTTGGAAGAACATATCTACCCAAAACTTAACAAACGTGTAGAAACATCGAAATCGATCATGTAAACAACTTTAAAATACAGCAACAACATCACCAAAAACACGTACATATAATCCCATGCGACATCATCATTACAACTCGACAATTAAATTACATGATGTCCATCATCATCATCGCCGCCCACCAATATCTACCGATCCATCGATGAACAAACACATATAATGATCACTTATTCGATGTCGAAGACGTTCTTGCCGGTGAACTTGACCTCGATGGGGTTAGCGTTCTTTCCGATGCTGCGGAAGTTCTGGCCAACGCCCTGCCTGCCGGAGTTGACCTTCTCCGGGTAGACGCCGTCCTTGGGGTGGAGGTACTGCACCTCACCGTTGGGAAAGACGCGGTAGAACTGGTAGTTGATCTTGTACTAGGAGCGCAAACGCGTGCCGAGAGCGAGGCACTGCTCCTTGCGCGCCAGCTTCAGCAGGTTGGGCCCCTCCCGCATGATGGCGCCGCCGCCGATGGGCATGTCGAACACCTACTCCTTAGGCGACGTCCACGTGATGGGCGACGGCTTGTTGGGGTCCAGCTGCGGCGGCACGAACCCCTTGGGGCCTCGGCTACCGGCGCGGCGGCCACGGGCTCCTCGGCGGGCGGCGGCCTTGAGGGCGGCCGGGCCGCGGGAGCTGGAGGGGAGCGAGAGGGAGGAGCCGAGCTGGCGAGGCTTGGACGGCGAGCAGGCGGCCAGGAGGTGGCGGGTGGCGGCGGAGGCTTGGGTGGCCATGGCCATGGCGTTTTTTGGCAGCAAGCTAGGAGAGGCGTGTAAGATGGAGCGAGTGGTGTGGCGCGGTGAGAAGTAGAGCAGGCTTGGCTAAGAGGTAACGGGTTTGGGTGGGGAAGTCGATAAGGGCATTGTATATAACTCAAGGGACTTAAGATGGATCCCATCTAAATCTTAAGACCGACTCCATATATAACCCAAGGGGCTTTAAGACGGTCCCACTCGGCAGATGAAGAAAAATTGTATTTTAATACTTGTGGCCAGGTCTTTAGCTTGAGGACCAGCCTTAAGTCTTTTTTGCTTATAGCCTGCTTAAGGTCACCCCTGTAATGTATAAGATTGACTTTAAGGTGGCTTAAGACCCTCTATTTTCATACACTACAGATGCCCTAAGGGGATATGAGGCCCGCCAATGGGGAGTGCGGCTACGCATCCACACAAGCGCGCGCGGCCATGACGCGCCGCACGCTGTGGGAAAATAGATAATTATGTCTATATTTCTCCATTCTGTATCTGTTCCATAATCTTTCGGACGGTCGATCGGACAGAAATTATCCGCTTCTTTTCATAGGACATTAGATAGTATGGTACAATCAAAGCGAGCATGAAGAGACTAATTACTGAGATGTTAAAGGAAGAACACTCAGTACTCTTGCTTGTTTAGATGTGACAATCTACCTATATATTATTTTGTTCCTAGGTGAAGTAACAATAGTCTTCCTTATATTATTTGACATACGGATATATACGAACGGATATCACTTATCCCGTATCTTATTCTATTTTTTTTCTCGAAGTCAGATTCAGACACGAATAGCACCGGATACTCATCTACCCATTCCATATCCGTTTCACATGCCTTCGATCGGTCAGACGGATAAAAATTATTCGTTTGGTTTGCATCCCCAATACTATACAAGAGGAGCTCGCGGAAAAACTCACCGCGTGTCTACCGGCAGCGCGCACGCGTCCGAGATCTAAACTAATAATCCACCAGTTCAAATTATTTTACATCCACCCAACAATTATCTGCTCCACAGTCATGACCTTAACTACGTCCACACCACAATATGCACCCAGAAATACACCATCATAAAAACGTGCGCACCAGATTAACTCTCATCCATTCTCTCTCCTTACCCAACCATATCCGATGGTCATCCTTTAATGGATCTGCAGTACCCTACCGCATCCCTCACGCTCGCAGCTGCATGCAGGTGATCGTCTTCTTTTCCAGACCCGCAGATGTTCTGATCGTTCATCCCCCGAAGGGTGCCGCCTCCCCCGCCTGCGCCGTCTTCCCGAAGGGCGCCGCCTCCCCCGAACCGAAATCCACCCCGACGCCCACGCACACGCACGGGGCGACCTCGCTCTGCCTCCCCCAACTGATCCCGTGCGCTCCTCGGCTCCCCCCTCTGATTTCTCCGCCGCCTCCTCCCCTCCCTCCTCCTCCTCCGCCGCCGCCTCCTGCCTCCCACCACCGAATCCATGCGCCTCCTCCCCCTCTGATACCTCCGCCGCTCCTCCGCCGTCACCGCCTCCTCCGCTCCGCCGCCGCCTCCTCCTCCCCCCACCCCGTGCCCACTCACACGCACACGCCCCCGACCCTCCCTCCCACCCTCCCCAAATCGATGCAATCTGGCCCGTAGCCCCTCGATTCGGCCGAGATGGCGGCCCGACCCGGGTTCGCGGCAGTGAAACCGAACCCTAGCTTCAGATCTGCCGCGGCGGAGGCGGGAGCGGGACTATGAGCGGCGGCGGGGACTTCGGGCGGGCAGCGGCGAGGGCGGCGGTGCGAGCGGCAATCGGATCGGGGAAGGGAGCAACAGGAGGCGGTGGTGCCAAGCGGTGGCAGAGGCGGAGGCGGCGGTGGGCGCCTCGGGCGCAGCGGCGCTGGTGGGGGTCCGAGCGATGGAGGGCGGCTCCAGGCGCGGGGCGCGACGGCGGCCTCAGGCTTCGGGCGCGGCGACTTCGGGCTGCCGGGTGGAGGCGACCGTCGGGGCCGGTTGCGGTAGCAGCCGTTTCCCCCTCTTCTTGGTGGCGGCAGCTTCTTGAGGACACGCACACGCCCCCGACCCTCCAAGACCGGCGGATGGATCGCCGCCCTCTTCATCTTTGGGAACAAGATGGCCGAGCGCATGCCTACTGACGACGATCCTGCGGACGGACGAGGAGGCCGGCGCCCCTCCCCTCCCCTCCAGCTCCAAGGTAATCCACTCCCCTCCCCTCCCCTCTCGATTCTACTATCCGGCTCGATCCTGACGGTGCTGTATTGTTCGCACGCAGGAGCCTCCGTGGAGGCGGCCACGGGCGACCTCACCGGCTGGCAGGAGCGGCATGCCGTGCTCGTGCTCTCCAAGGCCAAGGTATAGGTTCCCACGGATCTCGTCTTCTATCCCAAAGAGATGGTTCTGAACTGTGAAGTGCTTCGTGTAGGAACTCGCCAAGATCCGGTACGATCTGTACCCACACCACATGAAGGATAAGCAGTTCTGGAGGATATACTTCCTGCTCGCCAAGAGCTACATCTCACCGTAAGCTCTTATCTTAAAGGTTTCCACATATATGCAGTGTTCCACTCGCAGAGATCGAATTAGCTTCTCAGTACTGACCCAAAAAGTAGCCACAGGATTTCATATGGATCACGAGCTAACCTCCGAATAGCATCTCACTTTGATTTTGTAAACAAAAAAAATACTACATGTAGTTCCTTGCTATTTGTAAACAAAAAGAAAATAGGACATGTAGTTCCTTGCTATCCATCTAAGTAATTCCAAATCCAAACATAATTATCTCCGATGTGGATAGAGTATTTTTTATGCCCTTATACATAAACGTTCAGCAAAAAGGGATTTACCACTGAAGAAATTGTATCATGTAAAATGTGGGTATCTGTAGTTCGATACATTCTGCAAAAAGTGATTTGGATCTATTGAGATTATCGTGTAAAGTGCGAGCTCTGTTAACCAATGTCTTCTTTGAGGTTTAATGCTTCCGCCAATGATAGGCTGATAGCTATAGACTGTTATCTATGTCCTTTGCTTCTTAGTCCCATAGATTTCATAAATTTTCTCTACTCATTTCAATACATGTTCCTGCACTGCAACAATATCTCAGTGCGTTTTGATACAGTGTTCATGCACGATCGATGCACCCATAGACTACCGATCGAGCAATCACAATTAATAACATGGACTACATTAATAACAGGCATTTCCGTATTTAACAAGATGTTAGTACTAGGTGTATGGATGACTTTCATATGCTCCAATTTTTCTAGGCTCATTAAAGCATGCCATCTGCATAGGATCCGTTTATCAATCGTCAAGTTAGCGCACATACACTATGTAGTAGTAGTTCACATTATGATCACGAGAGAGAGCGAGCGAGCGAGAGACTTTGTGTAAAAAGGATGCGTCTGTTGGATGCTTTTGGATGTTAGCACGTACAGGAGATCCGGATGAGCCAGCAGATCTCGAAGTCGCATGTGGGGGGATCGGAGTCACTGTAGAATAGCTCATCACCTTGTTAACATCATGTCGCATGGCTTCTAGCTGGAGGCAGCACATGAATCCGGTGCTGGTGAGGCTCACCGGTTGGTTCACTTCGAATATTCCGCATCCCACAAACCACACGCGCCGCCCAGATCAAACACGCTAGGAGCCAAGGGTTCTTGGACCTGTTTCTTTCGTTCTTGATGCGATTTCAACTCTGAAGTTTTAATAGATTACGGTATTGGCGCTGAACGATGCGTAAGTGAAGTGAATTGGTCTTTCTTGATTTCTGTCCGATCCTTTGCAGGATTTGTTCGGGTAAGGCACCGAGGGCGTTTTCCATGGCGGAGCTGGTGGGGCCGCGCGTGTACAGCTGCTGCAACTGCCGGAATCACGTCTGCCTCCACGACGACATCATCTCCAAGGCCTTTCAGGTCGAGAGCACATGAGTCTTTCCTTCTCCTTGTGTCGTTTGTTATGTATCGGGAGCTGAGTACCTACCTAGCTACCTTGGGACACTTGTTCGTTCTAACAATCGATCGAATTTTGGATAGTACACGCGCTTGTTAGATTTGCTTGTGCGAGTTGTTATGAGCCTGATGGATGCGTTCCTAATGATGATCAAGTAGGATACTTTTAATCCTCACAAAAAAGAGAGTAGGATTAAGCATCCTATCGTTTGTCGCTATGGATGTTTTTTTATCAAATAACAAGCTCATTCATGTAGCCAAAACATTGAAAGTTATGCCTAATGTATATACCCCTTTGATGTCATCTGTCATCTTTTTTATCCATAATATCATTATTTGCTTCGATGAATTATTACTATTGCTTTCTATGTAGGCCCTTGCTTGTTTAGGATGTTTTATTAATATGTATTCATTGTTATTTTTGCAGGTATGTATTAGACTCTCAGCATATGAAGAGATTCTTTGATTATATACAGTTTCCAGACTTTAACATGGCATCCGATGCCTTCAAGACTTTTAAGGTGAGTATGCGCATTTTGAACTTAACCTTCTAAATGGCAAATAACAACTCTAAAAAAGGAGTTTCATGCTCTCTGTACATCATTGCATGTTTATGTTCTCCTTCTGTCCCTGTTGAGACTCATGAATAATTATAGCAGTAGATCCCTACACAACAAACATGTCAGGGCATTCTTTCATCAATTGTTTTAGTGTCAGTGATGACAATTGTTCTTGTTTTACTTATGACAGGAACTCCTGACAAGGCATAAATCAAGCACCGCTGAGTTCTTTTCCAAGAATTATGATTGGGTATGTTTTTCAAGTTGATAATTGAACATGTCAAATCTTCTTACTTCAAGTTTGCTTCTGCGCTACACGACTACTGTTTTGGCAGGAATTCCGTCTAATTTATGGCACTTGCCCAATTCTAGCTAGGGATTGCTACATTGTTGTACTAATTGCGCTGCTTGCATAAAATTTGAGTATTAGCATGACCATACATACGTGGGTTTAAAAAGGGAATTGATGTTTCTGTACATACGTGTGCTGTTCTCACAGTTTTGTCAGCATATGTTGTTTTTTATGAAGTTACTGGTAGGGGAGTGTTTTGTGTTCATAGTGATGGGTGTGGTAACCCTGAATTTCTCATTATGGACTATGGAGGACTAGCCATGGGAAACATAATTCTTTATTTTTGTCGTGTTTGTCTCTGAAAACTTGGTATGGCCTAATCAAAGATGTTGTTACATATTATAGGGCAAAACTTTGGCTTTTGTTCTGCCCATATTGGAGTCGTTAGTTAATGGAACACACAAGGCATCCAGAAGGACTGATTATGGCAGACCACCAAGCAGGTAAGATTGTACTGTACTACTTTCTGATTCTCAAGAAAGAAAATCCTTTCTATTTGTTTTAACTTTGCCAAAATGAATTTCAGGTGCACACGGACTTTGCGTTTTATGGTGCATCATTTGGGCTTTCTTCATGCTGTGTATATGGAGGTGCTGAATATCGTCCTCAAGAAATGGCAATCAGAAAGGGGGATGACATTATTGTTGGGACTCCTGGCTGTGTCAAGGTAATTGTTTTCTTTTGTTGACATCTCTGGTTGACTGGACGCAGAATCTCTTAATTTTATTCTCATGTTTGCTACATGATTTTCTTGTCCAGGATTTTATTGTAAAGGGAACACTCAATTTTAAGTCTTTGAAATTCCGTGTCCTTGATGAAGCTGATGAGATGCTTAATATGGGCTTCGTTGACGATGTTGAGCTTATTCTTGGTATATCCACATTTTCTATTCCAAATGTTCTTCAATTTTCGAGTCTCGTGTAGTTAGTCATGATGATTTGTCTTTTTTCAATCGAGCCAATTGTTCATTCACTTCTTCTGGATCCATACATATTGAATAATCAACAATTGACAATGTCAATTGCGGTATTTATCTGTTTGACATAAATTATGATGTAACTGAATCCTTCATTAATCATAAACAGGCAAGGTTGAAGATGCTACAAAAGTACAGACGCTTCTGTTCAGTGCTACTATACCAGATTGGGTGAAGAAGGTATGGTTCACTTTGACACGATACATTACTATTGTTGAGGTATTTTTTTCATAATTTATATAAGCTGACAATTCGTTGGTATGGCTACTCTGGAATGATTGTAGCTCTCCTTGAAATTTCTGAAAACTGACAAGAAAACAGTTGATTGGAGCTCATGTGATTTTGACGGGTGGAAGATGGAATTTACGTGTTTGCTTCTGCTCTGTAGACTAGGCAAGATATTGTTGGCAAAATGACCATGAAAGCAACTTTTGATGTGAGAAGATGGGGGTGTTCTGGTGTGTTGATATGTAATTGTGCCAATAAACTGTTGCATGGACGTAAAAGTATTTTGATTTTGATGCGAGAAAGACTTTATTTCGTAAGACCTTTTCATCTATGGAGCACTCCTCTGTGGCCACCGAATTGTTGCTACATTGATTGTTAGAGATGTTACTATGGTGTCTTATGAGGGGAACAAAAGATAAAAATTTTGCTTGGTCCAGAAAGGCATGGATATGAACGAAACATTTTATTTATTTATTTAGATTCATTGCTTTGTTTACGTTGGATCTTGGAAACCTAATGTTCTTATCCATCCTTGATCACTCTTCAGATATTCATTTGTGATTAAGATCAAAAGTGACTCAGTTTAGTAAAAAATGATCAAACTAAGCCGTAGTGTAACATCAGTTTTCTTGTTGAGATCCACCTCATTATTAAGTACTCACTGTAATAAGACTATAATAGCAACATTATTTGTCCAAGAAGGCTGGAACTATTTAGTGTAATCGCTAATGAAATGATTGGTCATCAGTCCTCACCTACTGGTCAGATATGGGGTTGCTTTGAGAAATACAAGACTTACGACCACATCAATCCGTCAATAGACATGATCGTAAGAAGAATTATGACCACGGCAAACCGTCAATAGACATGGTCGAAAGGCGTTGGACCACAGTAAAACTGAAAGAGGCGTGCTCAAGAGGACCTACGACCACAGCAAGGCAAAGTAGGAGGCGATCGAGTGGTTTACGACCACGTTGAAGGAGCGCAGAACGTGGTTGTAAGGGGTTATCGACCACGGCCAAGGACAGTGCTTTTACGACCACGGCAAACCTACATTCACAGAAGTTCCTGGGTAAGTTTTAGACTTAAATAAAATATTTTCAACAACAGTTCTTGCATTAAATTTTAAATTTAATTTCCTTCAAAATACTTTTTAATCTTTTAAATAACTTTTTTTTAAAACACTCAGAAAAACCTTGGGATGTCACATACGGCGAGGGAGTAGCGGCGGCTGGTACTGTTCCGAGCGGCGCCTCGACTGCTCCGCATGTGCTCCTCTCCCCAGACGGCCCGCACCCCAGTAAAAGCACCGTGAATCTTAATGAATCTGATTGTTCATTTTATTTTTTTTACAAATTTTATCTTATTTTGTATTTTACCGTAGACACTGACAAACATGCTGCAACTCTGACAAAGGGAGAAGTGGGAGTTCTCCATGGATCTTTGAGTTATGTACTGCAGGATGATGATGGACAAGTTATTGAGCCCCACTCCATCAGTGCTGGGTAAGTATTCTGATGTTTGCATAGATGAGATTTTATTTGCTTACAGCAAGTGGGTTAATCATACATATTGTTTTAAATGGTAGGTTGGACTACCCAGGTGTTGGACCTGAGCATAGTTTTTTGAAGGATATTGGGCGTGCTGAATACGATAGTGTGACAGATCAGGAGGCACTGGATGGTATGTTTCTCACTATCTATGTTTCTTTCTGTCATATATTTTCCCCAGTTGATTGTTGATTGGTGGTCTATCCACTAAATGCTGATAGCATCAGGTTGATGGTGAGAACCGTTAATGAGACACAATTGGGCTAATAGTGAGAAGTGAGAACCGATAACTGTTAATGACTCTGATCTAAATAACATGCATTGCGAGTGTTTTGAATTTTCTTGATGTGAATGTATTAAAATCATGGTCTAGATACTAATTGGCACCAATAATGTCAATGGGAAATCTTTGCTGATATCAGTGCATCTGTACTGCTTGGTTATTTCTACATGAAATTCCCAGGTTACATGTAAATTTTAGATTTATACTTCAGGCATTACTGCAAGTTGAACTCCGCAGTTGAGTTGTTAAGGCATCCGAAAGTGACTGAATTATAGAAAAAACAAGACATGGATTTTTTTAACATGGTGATCAGTAGCTTGTAACCCCACACCAACTCAATGTTAAACATTTACTTGAATACCTGACAGCATCATCATGACGAATTGAGTTGCAACACCATTTCTTTTAGTGGTTGAGACCTTGGGCTACCTTACCTTAAAAGTTTTTTTCCTCTCTTTGACCAAAGAAATCAAACATAGCTCAAGTTGTGCCCCAGGGTAATTAGTGCTTCTTCTCTTACTTTATTGCCTCTCTTTGTTTTGCGCAGTTATTTAAGAAAACTATAATGTTATTTGTTGTAGATTACATGTGCACCATAGAAGATGTTGAGATTATTGAATACCTGAAATCAGCACCCGAAAAAAGAGTTTTGGTGAACATTTATTTGCAGCCTGCTTAAGCGTGATGGTGACCCTGAGGTGACATTAAGTTATAAGACAGACACCATTGATCAAAGGGTGGACAAATATTTACAAGCTGACATGGTAAAACTTAAATCTGCCATTTATAATGTATTTGGACTGTTCCTTTATAATGGACTTAAACTATGAAAAAAAAATATCCTCATTTGGTTGTTTTCATGTGCATCCTTGAAATGCCGCCGTGGCGTTAGCACGGGCACTATACTAGTTACGGAAAGACGGCGGCATTCAAAGCTTACGTACGCCAGCCCAGATTGACGGACGCGGACGAGTAATATCTAGAAAATCAAGATTGCATTGTGCTACGAAACGCGGTGAGAAGCATCTGAAACCTGGGAGTAGCATATAATGAGGTACAAACAAGCATCTCCAATGGTCTGAGTCAGCTAGCTATATGCATATACATATCAGCATATATCCTATGTGGAGGAAAGACAGTATGAAAAAAAATCGAGTCAGCTCTTCCTTAAGCACTAGTCTATAACGCCAAACGAGACAGCCTCTATAAATTTTGTGTGTGCATGTAAACATCAAATAGCTATCCTTATATATAGTTCTTTAAAATGCTAGCTTTAGTGTGTACTATATAGATGATGTGGAAGTCTTATAGTTAGTTGCTAGCTATAACCATTGGAGATGCTCTACAATTGCACAAATGGAGCAACTCGTCATCTTAGACCTTTTTAGATCAGTACGAAGTCCGTTTTGGACCAGTAGAGAATTGAGAGGCAAAATAACCCCTCTAAGGCCAGCCGCGATATATGTCATGTGAATGCAATCTTGCGTGATTTCTTCCATACTAACTTCATTTCGCTATATAGAGTATGTTCATAGCTTCGAAAATATCCATTTCAATATATTTATTTATTGAGATAAGCTAGAGTAGGTGAAACATCCAAAATTTTGCAAAATCAAAAATTTGAGTTGATTTGCTTTGATTTGAGCTCCATCTCCTCCACAGCCATAATCTACACGAATCTCAAAGCAAAACCACCCCTTAATCCCAGTCATCACGGCGTCATAACGGGAGAAACGGGATTTTTTTTCCGCGGGCACTGTAGCAGGTCTGAAAAATCACCGCCGCCGCTGATTTTTACCCCGCCGCCGACTTCCTTCGCGCCTTCTCGCGCCTGCACGCCGCTGCCAGCTCCTGCCCCTCTGTCAGACGTCGTACCATGCATTAAATGCGCCCTGACCGGCCCATGTGCGTGGCAAGCGCCGCCGCCGTCCGTGCGCGCCCACCTCTACCCCTTCGCGCCGCCTCCTCTCACGGCCGACCTGGGCGTCGTCAGAGCCTTTTGACCACTGCCCTACACCTCTCCTGACAGCTGCGGCCGCACAAGAAGCCTCGAGCTGCCCCGGTCTCTCTCGAAGCCACGGCCGCCGCTCTGATATTTTCCCCTCCCGGTGAATCGCCATGCCGGGCCTATTTAAAGCCCGCCCGACCCCCTCAATTGAAGCATCACACTCCCCTGAAGCTATCCAAGCAACCCCAAGCTCCCTCTCTCGCCCGATTGCTGGTAATGGCCGAAAACCCCAATTCGGGAACCCTAATGCAATGTCCTATCCCCGGCCTTCTACATTCCAATTCCACTCACCAGTAGCATCCCCAAAGCCCTATGAACCTCCCCCAACCATTGCCCTAGCCTCCCAACGCCCCCATTGCCCTAACAACGATCACCCCTTCTCCACCGCCTACGACCACCGTGGCCAGATCAACCTAGGCTTCTTGAGCTTCGGCCAACCCCTCCCCTAGCTTACCCAACCCCCACTGATGCTCTAGGACCAGCCCAATTGCCTCAAGAGCCTCCCAGTCGCCACAACTTTCGAAATCGGCCGTGGAAAGGATGGCCTTGCCGCCGGCGAACGCCGCATCCGCCGGGCCCCCAACCGTCCAAAATGGACCCCTCTCACTCCCAGGAACCCGTAGGTGGACTTGGTTTGCGTCGCAAATCATTGGAGCTCCGCCGCCACTCGCCGCCCGTTGCCCCTGCTTCTCTGCGCGCGCGGGAACGCGAGGAGGAAGAAGAACAGTGCCCCGGGGCACTGTTCATCCGACCCCGCCGCCCCGACTTGGCTGGGCCAAGCCAGCCGACCGCGCCCGACCGCGTCGCCCCGCCCGCGCCAGGCGTGCCCGCTCGCGCCGCCCGTCCGCGCCCGTCGCACCCGACCCGAGCCACCCTCGGCACGGTTGGACCGAGCGCCGTCGCCGCGCCCGACCGAACCCGCCTGCCGCGCCAGATGCCTCCGACCGAGCCAGCGCCACGCGGTTGCGCCGAATCGCCTAACCGCGTCGGGTCCGAGCCAGAGGAACAGTACCCCGTGCCCAATGAATAGTAACTAGCCCAAACCCAAAAATACAAGTTTATACTCCCCGGATTCGTTTCGAGCCCGCCAACCCAAATCCAAGGCCTGCTTCCCCATATAGCCCTCCTATAATCCAATATCCTCAATTTAATGGAGTTTTTCGGATTTTCGTTATTCTTTTAATTTCTTTATTCCTGGCTCATTCCTTCGGGCATGGAATTGATTTATTTTAATTGTTTTGCGCTAGCTTCCGAGATCGAGGTTTTGCAAGACCGGGAGAGAGAAGTTCAGGCCCAGATCCAGGCCCAACCCGTCGAAGATTACGAATTAATCGAACTCGTAAATCCGCAAGGCAAGTCACACATACCTTGATCATGTTGAGCCTACATTTCCACTATCTATTTATTTACCAGTATTTTTATTATGTTATTTGTGAACTGTTACTTTATGTACAATAAATGCTTAGAATGACATGATACTAGTTATGTCCTACCACCCGAAAGAGCCCAGTCTAATTTGATGGCCATATTCACCTTGACAAGACATAGTAATATTAAATATAGTAATAATGTAAATATGATAGTTTAGAGAATTGATATCTTCTGTTGCTGAAAGAAGTGGTATTTATTTGGGAAGTGGCTCTAGGGTAAGCGAGGATCGTTGGATCTCGTAACCTGGGGTGAAGGCAAATGTTACAAATCAATGGGAGTGTTAAAGCACTGGACAGATTTGTAGAAGGGAATTTGCCACCGGTGAAAATACAAGGACTAGACCCTTATGCTGAGTAAGGAACATAGTGACCGCCCAACCACAAGCGTTGATACGTCAAACCTGGTCTAGTAACTGCTCAACTTCGATTGAACCTTTACATAGGCGGTTGGAGGCAAAGTGTGAGTACATACGGAAGGGAGTTAAGGGAGGGCCGTATGGAAGTTGGCACCGTTATTGTTTTTACTATTGTTTTGATTATCGGGTGTCCACACAATAGTAGGCTGAGGTAAGTCAGAGGTTACGGCCTGGGCTTGTTGAGGAAGTCTACTAGGTAGAGGCTATATAAAGAATTGAGCAGTGAACAACCTTGTTTTCGTAGCTCTTTAGCGGGAGTTAAGGAATCTTGTGGGTAAAGCAGGGCAGCTTTGCAAAGTCATGACTAATAGTATTCGAATACGCCGTACTTCCGGTCAATGGAGTTATGTTTAATGGGTGAATCCAACAACAAAGCATAAGTAGATTTGGAAAGAATTTGGTAATGTTGGTGGTCTGGAAATTGAACCTTGAAACCCCCCCTAAAGTTTATAGAAAGATATGATTTTATGTTTGAAACTTGTTTACAACTAAAACTGCATCCACATAAAATAATGAACATTTCCCCATCACTTGATGTACCTTACATGTAGTTAATGGTAGCCTCCGTGTGACTTGTTGAGTACGGTTGGTTGTACTCATGCTTGCAAAAATCATTACCAGATAATGCTTGATAAGAAGGTGAAGGAGTTTTCTGAAGACGACGCAGAATTCTACGAAATAGACGACGCTAAGTGTTAGGGTTTATTCTACACTCAGGCCTGCCTGTGGAGTTTCTTTTGGTAATGTATCTTTGGGCTGCACGCCCCTTATGTAAAACTTAGCTGTAAGCTTTACTTTTGTAATAAAGTTTGATTTCATGCTTAAGCATACTTTGGCAATGGTACACATTCTTCTACAG